>JACXSJ010001081.1:0-120787 GCA_014851325.1 Pentalonia nigronervosa | reverse complement strand
GGCCCGGGCGACCGCGGCAAAAATAGTATGCTATTTACTTTTGATGTACGTCCGGTCAAAAAATCAAAACTATTTTCAAAAGTTTATCGTCGTGATAAGGCCGCATACGAAAAATTGATAAGCAAAAAAGATTCAGTGCCGACGTTTCGTCGTTTTGTCCGCACGACAGATATTGCGAGATTTACCGTTTATAATTGCACACTATGCTACTTGTTTCACAAATACCTGTCCAGTGACTGTGACATGTCCCTACCTACCTACCTGCCTTGAGAGACAATTCCATTTATGGATTATTATTTGCAAGAATTCTTTCACACGTGCACGCAAATCGTACACGAATCGTCGTGATACACACGACACATATTTTGTATCTATGTATAGGTAGATATGGTTCTACGTCCAGTATCCACGTTCCACGATAGGAATAGTAGGCACTAGGCAGGTACCTACCTGAATAATGCATTACGTCATATTATTATCTACAGCTTACAACTACATGAATTGAACATTCGTAGGTACACGAGTACCGAAACGACCTTGGACAAAATATTATAGAAAATACTGGACACTTGTGGAATCCATAGTGCATACGCATCGAAATTCATTGGGGAACGCTCTTTAAATTTACCAACACTCTGTACACAGTATACACTTATTGCAGTTACATATTGAAATTTGGCAACTACTTGACATATTAAGGGCGTCTAAGTATGACTCGGAAACGTCACATTCTAAACGATTTTAAAACAGTGATATTCATAATTCATATTTTTTTTGAATAAAGAAAGCTATTTGTTCGGTAATTGGGAAAAAAATCCCCCAAAGCAACTATTAGTATTTAAATTATAAAAGACAGTAGATACCTAATATTATAATATCTAAATAAAAAAAATATATAAAAATAATAAATTACTTATGGGTATTAAATTTAGGGCCTGGATTTAAAGGCCTTAATTGCCAGAAACTATAAAAATTGTCCCAAAGTGCTCTAAAAATGGCAAAATATGTACTAAAAAAATACAGTCTAACCCCTATACTGGAGCAAAAAAACCTAACATTTTTTATACAAAAAATCAAAATCAAAGCTTATTTAATTATAATTTTATGTAAATAAACACCAGAGTTGTGACACATTAGTTTTCAAAACAACAATACATTAAGCTGGTATTACACTTATTCGACATTGGTCGATTGACACATTCTAGTATTCTACATGATCGACAAAAAGTCGGTAAACATCAAATGAATAATGAATATATTCGTCGATCGACAGATGAACCAGTGTAATACAGGCTTTAGATATGTAATATTATTAAAATATGTTATATTTGCTGTGGATCGTGTCAGGGACGTTTACAAGGATGATCGGGGGGGGGGAGGGGTCACATCCACCCCTCCACACAATAGGCCTTTATTATTTTAATATGCAGGTACCTAGGTTTAAAAATGTTCCTTTCATGATAATTTGTTTGCAACTAATCCCTCTCCCCCCTTACAAAAGTTATGTATACGCCATTGGATCGTGTAGGTCAGCCCACATTAGCCCATTATTCGATATGATAGGACAATAGATATTAAATATCATTTAATTAAATATAAAGGTAGGCCCGTAGGTAAATAATATGTTGGTATACCTATTCATATATATATATATATATAATGTTATTGGAGGATTGGACAAATGGGTTTAATAAATAATATAGTACTTTTTTTTGGTAGTTTAACCGATAAACCCCAGAAATGCTAGACCAAGGTCATTATACTGTTCTGGGGAAATATATAGATGTGCGGGGTCAATGAGTGTGCAAAGTCTGTTGAGCACCCCCTGTAAACACAACAAACATTTCATTATTTTATGTTACTTATTACTAGCTTATTAATGCCTATTATTATAATCGAATAATGTGCATACAAAACACTCGGCCCCAAAGATCACGATCACACAGTATTGTAAATGTATTACACATTCAATAATTGTAATATACAAAAAAAAAATAGATAAATTAATACAATCGTTAATACAATCTGTTGTATAATAAATATATATCCCTTTTAGGTATAACAACTTAATCGTATAGCCACTATAAGTAAATTTAGGTAGGTAGTTACTAAGGTACACAGTGTAAAACCCGATAAAAAAATTAAAAATTTTTATTAAGTACTTAGAAATATGTGGTAAACACAGATAATTATATAAGTATTATATGACCTACCAACAATAATATAAATAAAACAAATCATAATCATTTTAGATTTTACAAAGCGATGAATTTGATTTTAAAATGATGTGTTTTTTTTTTATTTTCTGTGTCTGTTACCTTTTAGGACAGTATTTTTTACATCATCATCTTTTGTGGTAGAAAAATGAATTTAGTATTCTAGTTATGAGGATCACGAAAATTTCGAAATTATTTTGAGGTAGAAATTCATGAATATTTTTCTTTTATATCTAAGATTTGAAAATTTTATACAAGATTCATCATAACAATTGTAGTTATTTTGTTGTAATTTAATTATTTGTGCTGCTTGAAGCTTTCTAAGTATAATATTATATTTTATACACACAAAATTACATTTTCAAATGTAATGTTTTCGGAAATATATTACTTTAATAGAAATAATATCATAATAGTATTTAGAATATGTCCAAATTGTATAATTGTATAAAACCTTAAGCTATTTTAGGCTAATAAACCATTGTTTTAAACCGTAAAATGAAAATAATATAAAATATTCTTATCAAATAGACTAGTAGACTCAGAATTTGCTCAGACTCGTTTTTCGCATATGATGTTTTAATATTTACCATTGAATTCAAATTTGACACATCCATTACTGCGATCCACTCCACATCTATTATGTAGATATAACGAAAGCAGTAGAACTTGTTCACATTTTTAAATTTTAAAGAACGCAACTTTAATTTATACTTAATTTAATTACGGGCAAAAATATGTAAATGGAATCTACCTTAGTACTTATACTATAACGTTATGTCATTTACTCTTGTAACAACCAATACAAACATTAGTCATTACATTACCTATTTGATATTTATTAAATGAGTATCTAATATCTACCTATATTTTTATTTTATTTTATTAGTCATTAGGTACATAGTTATATTTATCATAAAACATGATGAGTAATAATACTAATGAAATAATGAGAATAGACTAAAAATAAGTGGTGATCAGCAAAAATATCCACAAATAAAAAATCCAAATTTAAAATTTAGAAAAATGGTTTTATAAATAATCACAAACATTTTGAAATGCCGTTATAATTCAATAATGTTAAATGTAAATTAAAATGTTAAATAATCCAATGAAATAGATTACACTATTTCTTAAAGAAATGACATTTGAAACATTCGGTATGTCCCTACTTCAATCATTATATTCCACACAGATATATTTTAATTTTTGTGTTATTGTATTTTTTGATCAATAGTGGTCCAATGGTAGGTACACAGTTTGCGCTGTGCAATTTTTGTTTTGACAGTTGATTTTCCAGTCAAACTTTTGTAATTAATTTCCAAATTGTGGAACGTTTGTGATTAACCTAAATCAACATAAAACCAATTTTCTTAGTTTTAGTGCGTGTGTATATACAGGCATACAGCGCATCGACCCATGAGTTGAGCTGGTCAGCTTTGATAATATTATATTATATATCTATATATATATATTTTTTATTAGCTTTCAACAAAAAGTTAATACAGCTCAACAATTATTGTTTATAATTATATTTTTTTATTATTATTTATATAGGTTTATTATGATATATATTTTGCCTTTGAATATTTTGATCTAAAAATTAGATATTAGAAAGAATTGTAATGGTATGGATACAGTAAAATTTCAAAGAAAACGGTAGGTCAGATTTAAAAACTAATAGTCTTATATTTTTAGAAATATTGATTTTTAAGTATAATAAATACCTATAGACGTACTATAGCCTACTTTCTTAGTATATTACTTCGCGCAGTCTACTTCACTTTTCGTAAAAATATCTTTTAATTTGGGTTTAATCCAAAATAGCTCTAGAAAACGTTTCTCAGAAAACCCTTAAAGACGGTTTAAGTGGCCCTGGTATTGTGAATTAAGATAAATTAAATCAAAAAATAAACAAAAATAAAAAAATTGGGGAAAGTATTAAATAGGTAACTGTTCTGCAGCTGTACAATAGATTTCGAGTGTATCTTGTCGTTGAAATAGTCATTGTAGTCTATAATGTATGTGTTAAATTTGAATTAATATAGGTATTTAATGATATATCATTGTATAAAAAAACGATTCTGGACGAAGGTGGTCTGTCAGCCTTTATTACTAAATATATTTTATGATATTTTTGTATTGCTATTAAAATAGTTTATACTTTATTTTACAATTGGAATAATACACTAATACGGTAGGAATTAATTTTCCCAGAAAACATTGCATTTAAAAATGCCATTGTGTATATAATATACGTAAACATTTCAAATCCTCACTAGTAATATTTTTGAATTACAACAAAATAGCTAAAATCTTTAATCTTAGTTTAAATATTTAATTTCGTCTAAATTTGAACATCAAACACTTATATAAAATATTAAGCTAATACATTTTAAATATTTTAATTTTAGTAATTTGTAAACTAAAGATCTTGTATTAAATTTTCAAGCTTTTTACCAAGTGAAATATTTTTTATAAAAATTAATTTAAAAAAACTAACATCAACAAATTTCAATCGCCTCTTTATACCTCAAAAAAAATCAAAATACTGTGAAAATTATACTATGTGTAGATATAGCTAATACGAAAATTCGGTTATATTTTCAAGTCTCTATAATCATTCATTCCTTTTAAAAAATCCCTACTAGTTTTAAAACCTCCCTTAAAGTTGAAAATCAAGCATTTTTTCCATTATAAAAAAACATGAATACAGACAAAAAACACATTGTTGTAAAAACAATACATTCGTCACCGAGTTTTTCCACTCAGAGTCTAAAATGTATAAATAATAATAACTAGTAAATTATTTTCAAGTTGAAAGTGTCGTCACCGGGTGGCTTCTTCTTTAAAATATTTACACTTTTTTTGTATTTTCATTCAAAGTTATAATAATGGGTTTGTTGTGCCTCAAGGTCATTGATATTATATCCTAAATAAAAAAAAAATTATGCAAAAAATACATCTAGTTATGTATTATTTACATTATCCTGTATTTAAAATCGTTTGAATTTCATTAAATTATATAATGAAAACGTGTTTTATCATAAATAACAAGCTGAATGAATACGCATGAATACGAATAATATTTACGTGTATTCGCGTCAATATATTTCTAATTAGAATTCGTTATATTTGTTTTAGAAAACTTGTTTCACCCCTCTTTTATATTCATACAAATTGTTTGATACATATTATCAATGATAACCTAATAGTAAATAGTTATAATTTTAATAACTTGCATATTTTCTAATTTACATATAAAAGTATAAAACTATCACAATAGTTCATGCAAAATAAAAGAGTAAAAGACCTTTGGCAATAAATAATGAATAATTGTTAGAAAAAATAATTATAATATGATTTAGAGTAAAATTAAATTTAAAGTTCAATTTTTGAATATGATTAAATTTGTAATTAGAAATTTCCTAAATATGTCATTTATAGTCATTTTTATTTTAGTATTTTTATATCTCTATGACTAATATATATTGTAATAAATATAAATTAGATACAGTCACTTATAGTGGTAAACAATAATTTAATAATAATTTAACAATTATTTGTTTTTAGAAAAGCAAAAAAAAAATCTTTTAAATCAAATAAAAGTAAAAAAAAAAAAAATTAAAAATTTAAAAAATTTAAAAAAATTATTAATAAAAAAATAGGCAGTACTATCACTGGATGGCTTCTTCTTTCACGTTTTCATGTACAAATTGTTATATTATATCACAAATTCTTATTGTGCCCAAGGGTACAGATTGTATATTTCTTGTTAAAAATAAAAAAAAAAAAGTCAATTAAAAGTACAATTTATTAATATACAAACTAATTGTTATGTTGTCCATCAGATATTGGGGTGACTGAAAGGTAAGTTAATACTCCTTTTCCAGGTATTGGTTTTATAGCCACATAAGCTCGTCCATCCGGTGACCAGTGCTTCATATACACATTAATTGGTCCCATGGGTGGTAGAGATGTAACTTTTGATGCAACCAGTTTTCCCTAAGTATGAAAATATAATTGAAATTGTACTAAACTATCAAAATAATTTAATTTTGATAAATTTGTTTTAGCTAATCCATTTTTTTACACAATTTAATTACCATTACAACTCAATAACAAAATATTATTAAATTGGTATAATGTGTGCGATTTTCAATTATATGTCATCTTACCATAGCTTCGGGAAAAGGCATCAAAGTTGTTGGTGGACTGTTGGAAAAGATTCCATGCAGAACACCAGCTCTAAGCATTATACGTAAATATTGAGCATAATCATTGCGAATTTTAATATTTTCTAAAGAGTCATCTGACAACATCACCAGCTTATGAACCCATTCAGTACAACGGACTCTGTCTAAAATTTAAAATAATGGTAATATAAATTATAACGATTATTGATCAAAATACTAAATAACTATAATTTCTAGATGGATCACAACAGGACACGAATGATTTTGTAATTTTAAAATACATAATTGTTAAATATTAATTACCAAATTGATTTTCCAGTTTGAAAGAGTTATTTGCTATGTCACGTAATGCGTATTTAAACTCTTCGTTATACTTCAGGGACATTTTTTCTTTATGCAGTTAGTTATACAGTTAGTATTTACTATGTGCAAATTAATAGGTGTTTGATATTCAAATAAATCTTTGATAGCTATTTAAAAATATACTCAGTCTAATATATATTTGAAATTAAATAGTGGTATATTGTTATTTATAAAAGAAAATGTTTATTAGTTTAGCCAATATATTTTTACGTATATGTTATTCAATAAAAAAAAAAGGTTATATAGATGGCCAGATTAGCATATTTATAAAAACATAGAATTTATATTATTTTTATTACATACAAGTGTAAAAAAACACTAATTTTTCCACTATCTCTGTTGATTTTTGTGCTCATAAAATGGTTTATATTTTATATAATATTGCGTTTTATAATTTTGTTTTTTACATTCTAATTTACGATGCTTTATCAACTGAAAGTATTTATTAACTTTATTTATAATAGATATGGATTTAAGATAAAAATGTAAAATGTTTCCTATAGTTATAGTATATATTTTGTGAAAATAATATCGTATATTTCATGTCACATCCAATTAATTTGCTTAGTATGGCCGACATCCATTTCAATCAAAATTGTATCCTTCTCATTTCAGCCCATTAACTTTTCGACCAAACCAAAAGTTTTATATTTACTTTATGTTATACATATAAAAAAACATTTTTAAGTTAGGTTTAAATAATTACTTCAAAATTAAGTGAACCAGCGCTAACAAAAATCAGACAATGGCCACAATATTGATCTATTATATTATTTTTTTAAGAATATAAGTATATATAAATTTAAAATTTATGAGTAGGTAAAAAACATAACAATAAAAATAGCATAAAAATAAAATATATGTGAAATATGTTATATGTAATATGTTTATTAATATAAAATTAATACTAATATATATTATTATATTTTTAGAAACTGTCTATATTATATTTAATAATAATTGATAACAATTTTATGTTATTATTATTTATTTATATATTATACGCAATTTTTATAACTTATATTTTTAATAATTTTCTAATTTTCTAATTTACATAAAATAAATTTAAAATTTTTTATTTTAGCCTAAAAGGGAAGAATACGATTTTGATCGAAAATGGCTATGCCCTTTAGTATAGTGTGAGTTAACCATTTACTTATTACCTTAGAAACTATTAGGACCATGTTTAAATTTTAATTGCAACATAACTACTACGTTTAGTAGTTTATATAGGTACAAGCATGTGGGCATGTGGATGTATATCTACAATTTATACATTAAAAAAAAAAAGTTGTTACAATAATCGTGATTACAGGAATACTTTTTTGGGTCATACAATATATTGCAGGGTTAATGTACCTATATGTTAGTCATAAGCCCTTGAGACATCCTCGTGTAATAGAAAAGTATTGACCTATTTGCGTGAAACTCTATTATATAGTATGGTTCCCATGAAACTTTTTCGGACAACACCTATAAAAATATAATATTTATTGAGAGTACACGTATAATTTTTTTACGAATGTAAAAAATTAGTGAGTGTTTGGCAAGGTCGTGAGTTGCTATAGCTACAAGCGCAAGTACACTACAAATCAAAATAATTTCAGTATCTACTTTACAAATGTACAATATTGGTTACCTGCTACTTGCGCGCTAACTATATTCGATTGTTCGTATTATTAAAACAAATGTGTGTTTAACATCAAAAGATAAGGTTACTTTTATTTTTAAATTACACTCATAAATTATAATAATAAAAATTCTAACAATATAATAATAATAATAATAATTAAAATTTTAGTGTTAATATAAAAGTATTTTCTTAAATATCAATTTTAGTATATCAAGGTAGTATCGAAATGGAGGATGGCGGTTGGAAAAGAGGGGACATCACAAGCGACATGGTAAACGAACTGCATAAAAAAATATGGGATGTGCCCCAAGCACTCAAAGAAGCATAATTGTGAGTATTTTAATATCCCTTATAATTAAAAAAGTATAAAAGTACCTATACTAACCTACCTATACTATAGTTACATTTATTTTAATTTTTCTGAATTTTTATGTTATCTCTATTGACAATGGTTTAAAATTATCTATATTCAGTTAAATAGTAACGTTTTTATAATATTTTTTTTTTATGTACACAATTATTACTTAGAATAATTTCTTAAAATAATACGTTTCAGAATTTTACCAACTATATACATATAAAATACATCAAATTATTATACCATAAGTTAAATATCGTTATCATTTATCACTACTATGTGGTATTTATTTTCTTGTTATTATTGAGAACAATAATTTTAAACAAGTGTTGATTTTTATCACTGTATTTTACCAGTATCTGTAATGTATAGTGTGTAGTACTGTGTATTATAGTTATAAATTATGATAAAAGTATGAAATAGGTATCGTATTAATATTAAATTTATACATATCTAACAAATTGTACGTAATCCCAGTGTTTCTGTATAGAGAATAATTTTATTTTTTAGCTTCTGATATTTGCAAATTGTTTTCTTTGTTATATTACCACGTTTAGTTTATTATGTTTTTTCGTTGGTATAGACAGTAATGTATTTTCAACTTATTTACAGGGTTGCCGGTGTGGGTCCAATTGTCCAAAACTAATACCTTGCTTGAAAAAATTCCTATTAAGTAGACACTTTTAATGAAATGAAATCTGTTATTTAAATTTAAAAACATATTTTATGTACAATATTAAAATAATTAGTTATTACACATTACCTATTAATCAATTTTTGATTTTGAAAAAAATATATATTTTTTTATTATTTTAAATATTTATAAAAAAAGAAAAAACTAATAAGTAACAACAGTATATGTTTTTATGAAGAATATAATTTTTTTTAATGTGATTATACGTTTTAGGTTTTTACTATTTTGATTTTCTTTTATTTAGCATAAATGTATAATTATACATTATGGCATATTACAAACTTATATTATACTAATAGTTTTTTATTAGCAAGTATTGTTTAAAAATAATTAAAATTCAGATTAGTTTATAGATCTATAAATTTGAAGTGGCAGGGGATATCTTCGAAATTGTATTGTATTACTCCGTATATTGAGAATATGCTATTAAAAATATGAATCATCATAATGTAACGAAATGAGATTTTTTGTAAATATATAGTGTTATAAACACCAAGAGACGAAAGTTATATATAAAAAAAAATTCTAAAACAACAATTGGTCAAAATATCCAAATTTAAAAATGTAGAAAAACATTTTTATAAATAACCACAAAAATTTTGAAATGTTAATATATTTAAATAATATAAAATAAAATGTCAAATGATACAGTTATGAAAATTCTACTATTTTCTAATAAAATTAGCAATGGCATTTAAAAAATTTGGAATATCCCTACTACCATAATATTATATTCCTCACAAATATTGTTTTTTATTTTTTATTTGTGGTGGTCCAATGGTACCTAGTTCACGTTCTGTGATTTTAGTATCGTCACCCGAAATTTCTAGTCTAATTTTTAATGTCCAAATTGTTGAATGTTTGTGATTAATTTTAATCCATATTAAACCAATTTTAATGATAGTAGTATGTATGTATATACAGCGCGTCGATTCATGAGCTGAGCTTTGTGAATTTGATAATATTAGGATATTTCCTAGTTCTGAGGGGATTGGGGTGAATTTAAAATCTACTAAGGTATTGAGGTTCAACCCCTTCCTTTATTTTTTTTAGAAATTAGTTACTATATCCGGCACGAATAATGTACACATTTTTTTTGTTTTTAATTTCTAAAAATGTTAAAATTATTATTGTACACAGGCAAAAAATTACGAATATTTATAAATAAAACGGTATCAAGCTACTGCTAGCCGTTGGGCTTCTCTTATTTTGGCTTCAAGTTTTCAACCCAATATTATACCAGATTATACCTTTATAAATTCTTAAGTATATCAAGTTGTATAAATAATATTGTATTAATGTAAAGTGGAGATGAAAATCCCAAGGGAGGAGGGTGATTCACCAATTACCCCTCCCCACCCCCAATAACCACTACTAATATTAGATATATATATATATATATATACATATATATTTTTAATAGCTTTTAACAAAAAATTTATATAAATCAAGAATTATTGCTTATAATTATATTATATTATTATTAATATAGGTTTAATTAGGTATATAATTTGATTTGGATATTTTGACCTAGATTATAAAATAACATACTTACAGATCTTATTTTTCTTAAAACTGTGAATGTTAAATTATTATTAATTTTTAACTGAGTGTTTACAGAATTATGCCAAGAGTTTCATCGTTTGTGTGATTCAACATAATAGTTTTATTTAGAAAGTGATTTATTTATCGCGAAACACCCATTGTTTTAGGTAAATATATTTATGCTTTTTTTAAACTGTTTTACTACATGTTGATAAATATTTAATATAGATTTATTTAAAATTAAAATCAATTTTTTCAAATACAAATACAAATTTTCAACAGAGAGGGACAGTATCAAAAAAAAATTATACTGTTAATGGAGAAATAAGTTTGAACTATTTGTAAATATTAATGGCATGTTGTTAAAACTGTATCCATAGATGGTTTACAAAATATAGGATTTACTTCAATAATTTTACGTTTATAAAAATGTAAATCGCTAATAATATGTCAACATCATGATTACAATAATTGCTTAGACCATGCACCATTGTTTAGTCTCAATATTTTTAGCCTCATTATAATTTATTGTTTTGAAGCAAATAGTAATTATTATACTGTGCGTCCGTGCATCTAACTTTTTTGTTTTATATATATATTTTTTTTAATTTAAAAATAATTGATTAGTATATAGTATAATTATTATTTATATTTAAATACAATTAAATTTAAATATATAAGTAATTAATAATAAATAACGGTTACTAAACTGACAATATGGTCGAACTAATGATTTAAACTATTCTTATTTGTATAGTAGTATCGGCTGTTGACTGATTTATTTTAACTATATAATATAAGAGTCGTAACATACAACCGTCGAATCAGGTAAGCAATCGCGAATAATTGATAAGACATGTCTACGTGACTATACTCACATGAAGTGACGACGCAAACTCTAGTTTGGCTGTTTAAATAAATCATTCATCGACATAAATATGATACAAAAAAAAAAAAACTATAAAAAATTTTGAAAATGTGAGACTCTTATTGTTTTTTAAATACTCTCTGGTTATTTAACACAAATTTTTTAGCAACAATTTTTTATTTGAAATGTAAAAATATGACAATTTTCAAGAATACTGAAACAAACATATATTATTTATGATGTGTATTTAAATACATGGAGAGACCGTTCTTCTACTTGTACAGAAGGCATGACATGTATACTTTCTAATATACAACAGTCTAAACTAAAAAAAAAAATAATTTTAAGATTATTGCATGTAGTTATAATCTGTTAGTTATAGATTATTAGATTAAGTTGGCTCTGTTTAAAGTGATTTACAATTGCTTTCAAAGTTAAACGCATCCACTCCAGCTGTTATAGTGAGCTGTAGCATGCCATTATCCAACCCTTATATTGTCAATGTTTTAAATTCACATAGGTATTCTTTATTTTATGGCTAAATAAATAAAGTTCTATAAATGTTTAAAAATTAATTTAAAACAATTTTTTGTGGAATTAATGGTGGAAAAATATATATTTAGAAGTTTTTGAAGCAAAAATAAATGTATATTTTATGACGTTTAGATGTTCCCTAGCAACCACGCAGAAGTTTACTTAAACACATGCATTTATAACGAAGCAGGTCGACGCACTCATCCAGAAAAGGTTTTTTATATACAAACTGTCATGGGAAAATCAATCAAAAGCATAAAAATGAATAAATAAAAAGGGTATTTTATAATTAAATGATTGGTAAAACGAAGGACATAATATGATTCATATGGATATTTTTTTGGAAATAAATACAATTTACATAACATTATTACCCTATAGTATTATATATGTAAAGTAAAATAATTTATCAGATTAAGAGCAAGTCAACACCAATAATATTATAGTAGGTATAAAATATTTTGTTTTGCAATACAAATCTTTAACCTTTGTGGCTTTGTTGTACACTTCTACTTTTGTAAATGATAAATAGAAAGTCGAAATACTATATTATGATAATGTTTGACTGTAGGTAATTGCGATAATATGTCATATCATCGTAATTTTCAAACAAGGTTAAAGATTATTACAGCTTAAAAGTATTATAAGTATATAGGCACGGTTAATTACTTTTAAGTTTTTACATAACTGATACATGAAAAACATATTTATCGCTGATATAAAAAATGTCTTATCTTAGAAATTATCGTCATGTAGTAAACAAATATGTAGGTAAAACTCACTATTGTGGGATATAATAAAACTATTGTATTTATACATATTATCTTAAATGAATAATAAACGAAAATAAAGTAATTGATGATACAAACAGAATGTATAAAACGTTATGTTTATGCATGTGAAAATTTGACTGAGTGGCCAATCAACCAAATTAAGTATTAGCATTTATACTAAGTAAGCATATAATTAAGTATTATCATTATAAGTATTACCAAACTATTAAATGAGTATACTAACCGATATGAACATTTATTTATTACAATATTTTTTTGTTTTTTTCCTTTACTGTTATATAATATGCTTACTATCTGTATAAAATAAAGATAGTATAAACAAATAGGTACTTGAGTACTTCTGAGTTCTGAATTGAATTCTGAATAGAAAATCAAATATTTATAGCCATAGTTTTGAATTTGCTATGTGGTATCCTAGCCTAGGATGCCCAGGTGCTATGAATAGTTTACATTTTAGATGGTGCCTTAAACACTTTTGGACTCTTGTATGATGCCCCCTTCCCCTTATGAATCATTGGTTCGCAGAGGTCGCCAGTTCATTGTATTTAGTACTTATATTATACGTATACCATACATGGGGATTATTTTAAAAATAAACGTTTAAATTCTAGTATAGAATTATTTTTTAAAAATTTTAATATGTAAAAACCGATTTTTGATGGAGTATTTAATTGGTTATAAGTACTTAAAGTTAAGAGGAGCAATGTCGTGAAGTAGAGTAGCGCAGGGATACCCCAAAAAATGTTCTTTCCACTAGTCCGTTCACCTAAACTTTAAATACTATTATAGCTAATTATAACTACCTAGTCGTTCGAATTTTAATCGTTATGCATTAGACATCTCAGAAAAATGTTCTGGTTTGTAATATAAAATTAAAATGTATGATGTCATTAAAAAAAGTAAACACTTAAAAAATTAGAGAAAAATATTTATTTTATGGATTTTATGGATTTGAGCTGCGTGACCTATATGTTTGTCATGTTTACACCTTGAAGTTTTTTTTATGGTCATTTAAAATCAATCTAGTTTATTTAACATGTACCTAATTAAGAAATTAACACGCTAAAGTAAAAATAATACAAATAAAGAACGCCTTAGCCACTATAAACGTTATCGTTTTCCTAATTTTGTTACAATTTAAATAACACCATTACGTACCTGTATTGCCTATACTTTACGCCGTTAAACACATCAGTTAACAGAATTCTGAACATTTACACTCCTTAACTGTATATATATATATGATTAGAATGTTGAAATTCATTATAGGTTCATGTTTATACTTAACTTTAAGACTTAAAATATTGACCCACTAGTATACTCATTCGATTTATTGGACATTCAAATAAAATGAAATAATTTATTAGTAATATGGAGTTGTTTTATGTGCGTGTACAGGAAAACGGAATGAGTTCTAGAGAAACTGGAATTGAAGCATACCAAAAAGTAGAGCGTGACATCGCTAGAGAAGAACAAGCTGCACCGGCCCCATCTTTAGGTCACGAGATGGCAAAACTGGATCGTTTTATCACAGATATAGAAAATCTTATGAGTCAGCTCAGTCAAGAACGTATAGCGGATGTTGAATTAACATCCAACGATCGATTTTCCCAAAGATATTTTAATTCGAGGTACAGCATGACAAAATATTGTTCAAAATAATGAAATATATGATATACGTAAATCATAAATGTATTAACGTATTTCTATTTGATGCTTAGAATTGTAGATGAAAGCGACAATGCAATTAGGACCGTTATGGCAGAATTACGAGTAAATTTGAATCAAATACTTGCTATAGAACACGAAGAATTTATTGCAAATCTTAATCGAAAAGTAAATTGTGTTGATTTATTTTCCAATACATAAAAATTAGGTTTTAAATATGACTATGAATATATGTATTATAGGTACATGTTTTTCCTTGATTTAACGAGTTTTAACAATAAGTAACTATTATTTTTAAGTAATTAGAGAATATCTATAATTTCTGCTACAGAATTTAGTATTCACTCCGATAGTTCGATATGGAGATCAATCGTTAATACGGCTGTATAATATAATTAGAATGTCTTTATAATCTTTTTCTATGAATCTATTATTTAACAAAAACATTTACATCAATTAAAGACATTCTGTTGGTCAGTTATATATTATGGCGTATTTCCTGTTTATTTACATAAAATTTAATTACATTTTTTTTATGATGAAGTACTAATATTACAGCTGATTGTTTTGAAGTAACTATACAACATAGACTTTAATTAATTATTTAAAAATAAAATAATTATTTTAATCATACAATTGTAATTTGTAATTGCGTTAATTATTATATAAATGTAAAATTTTACTACGGACTAACTTGCAGTCTATAAACTAAAAATATATAACTATATATTTATAAAATTTTGAACATCCAAACTCAAAACGATTATTATATAACTATTTAAAAACAATTGTTTGCAATATTCCAAAATGTTTTTCCAGTACATAAAAAATAATATGTTTTTATGATTATAAATTTCAGTCTTTAAAACTTCATCATTTAAATTGGTTAAGTCAAATGAGAGCTCGAAGTGAAGAAGAAATATCAAAACTTAGTGTTAGAGTACAACATTTACAAAAACTTTATGAAAGCCAAGAACTAATAATAAGTAAGAATAAAAGTATATTTTTATATTTTAACGTTCAACGGTGTCGGTTGTATATTAATTATAAAATACATTTTGGATATATTAAGTTATTGAAAATATATATTCCTACACGATCAGAATAGCGCGAATTCAAAATACTCGTCAATACTTTAAATGTAAAATAAATTTAGATTATACAATTAATGTTTATATTATATTTAATACATAATATTATTATACATTTAAATTATACATTCTACTCCATAGTAGAGACTTAACTACTAATATTGCCATATTGTGAAAATATACTACATAAATAAATAAATAAATTTTAGAAAATCAAGTTTATTTAGTTTTGGATTTAAGCACGAATTATATTTTTACGAGTTTTAATGTAATATGTACAATCATCTAATTTTATTAGTTCAGATAGTTATCTAAGTGGTGAGCAAAAGATTTGCTTAGATACTTAATAGATAAATGGAAATTCAATTGTTTGCGAGTTACACATCAAATTATAAAGTGACCTTCGACAAAAAATATAGAAAGATATTTTAGAAATTCAGCTATATGCATGCTCCGTTATGAAATCACAACTATTGATATAATCCTATCTGAAATTTAATGTAAATGTTTATTATTAATGCGAGTTGTATACATTTATTTATTTAGGAAATTTAGTTGGAAGTAAATCATCGAATACTGGACAATTGGAGCGGGAATTGGACAGGGTTCGTAGTTATCGAGACACGTTAGTTAGTGGTGAATTGTCATGGAAAGACGCCACGTTATTCGCCCAAGACTCTGCGGATTATAGTCGTACAGCATATAAAAGTTGGCATTCACTACGAACCGAAGAGTAAATACTTTTTATTAATTCGTTATTATTATTATTATTTTTTATTTATTTATCTCTGTTTTTTTTTTTTTTTTTAATGAATTTGTATCGTTAAACCGTAGAGATGAATCTATAAGATTTCGCCAAGCATTGAAAACTAGGGACTCGATGCACCAAGCTGCTCTATGCATCCGGATGGCACAAACCATGTTGCCTGGTGTTCAATTTCCATATTGTACTTCAAGAGAAGTATTTGCTATTCTACAAGTATTTATATCTTTACAATTTTCCTAAGAATATGTTTAAAGTCTAATAATATTACAAATACTGATTTTGTCTCAACTACTTTAATAATATTTAGGTGATTGAATACTTGTTCACCGATTTGCAAGTTTCAGAAAGGTTTGGTCATGCTCTCGAAGTTTACAGAAGCTTCAATAAAAGAGCGACGGCTTTAACTCAGTGGCTAAAACAAGTAAAGGCATTATAAACCTATTTTTTCTTTATTTTCTTCAAGTTTGAATTGTATAAAAATATGGTTTATATTCTTTGATTATTTTAAAACGATACTCGTAGACTACGGATGAAACTATACATAAAGATGTTGAAGAAGTGGACGAACGTATCAATGATTTGGCAAGCACACTGAGTCAAGAAAGAACAATGAACAGGGTGAGATAAGGATTTCTGGATACATTTAGTTTACACATGACTTAGGTATGTGTAATTTTTCTTTTTTCATTAATTATTTTTGTTAGACAGAGTTTCGGGAGACCAATTCAGAACGGTACAATATATTAGGATCTCACCAACGTATCATTACCAAATGGCTAGGCGATACTATAGGACCTAAAAAAGAATATATTGAGTTGCATTCAAGATTTCGTCTATAACTAATATTATATAATATGGTCTAAAACGTTTCAAAATTATAAATACTATGTTTTTCCTTGTATTTTTATATTATTTAAGTATAATTCACCCTGAACCTGTGTATTTTAAAATTAGTTTAAACTTATACAAAACAAAAATTTAAATGTAATATCATGATTATATACCTATTTTAGTAATTACGATAGGCAATCAATGTTCTTACCTATCTAATCAGGAAAACTCAGAGGCTGTTATTAGCAATCTAATAATTTAAATAACACATAGTAAGTATCTACTGTAAAAATGAAAAATAAATGTGTTTAAATAAAAGAAAAAGAAACATTTATGGTTTATTGTTATTATCTGTGACCTAATAACTAACACATAATAATAGCGTAATCATATATACAAACATACTAATAACTAACTTATGTGAAATAACGATATAATAATATAGTTTCAAACACAAATTATCATCAAGTTATCAAATTATCAAGTTTTCAACACAAATTATTTAATATAATAAATTAATAATCATCTTAAAATATATAAATCAAAAATTTATTAAAGATATTAAGTTCATAGAAATGTATAGGTGGACACTGGTCACTGGAGGATAGGGGTTTCGGTAGCTTAGCCCCTTAAATGTTTTTCAAGCCCCTATCCAAAATAATATTTTTAAGTTAGATTTTTTAATAACTATATTATATTTAAATTTAATTAAAATTTTTTTTTTATTTATACACCTCAACTACTATGGTTATTAGCGTTTCAACAAATACAAATTACTTACAGATACAAATAATAATGCATGTATATTATTTTACATTTTGATACATTTTTTTTTACATGTAATACAAGATAGAGTAATAGAAAGAAAAAAAGAAAAGATATAACTAAATGTTTACATTATATTTTCTGGAACAAGTTCGTCTCTTTGAGGAATTGAAGAAGAATTGACCTCATCTCTGGATTGGGTGAGAGTGTTCTGCATAGATTGTAAGGGAGTGAAAGTTTATCTCTGTCTCTTTTGTCTGGAGGCATTCTGTTAGTATGTGTTTAATCGAAATTTTGATGTTATATGTATGGGGGGGGGGGGCATTTCCATTGTTTTCTGTTGCTTATTAGGTGTTCGTGTATGTGTAATGTGTGTCCAATTTTTAATTTGTTAATTACTATTTGAGATCTGCGAGAGAGTGAAACATCGTATTCTCAAGGGAGAGTGGTTGATTTTATTTCTCTGAATTTATTTTTATCTACTATTCTCCATTATTGTTGACATATTTGATGTAAATTTAAATTTATTTGATGTTTTATGTCAAAATGTGTTTTAATATTCCATAAGGTTGTTACCGGTTTTTTAGTAGCCTTTTATTTACTTCATCTGCTATTTCATTACCGCTAATGTTATTGTGTCCCTGTACCCAGACAAATCTGATATTCTTTTTTGTTTTAAAAAGTATATTTAATATACGAGTACAAATGTGCTTGTTTTTTGTCGGATTATCTAAGTTTTTGAGGGCGCTGAGTGAGTCCGTGTAAATAATTATGCATTGTTTTTTTGTGGAGGTAACTAATTCTGTGGCTTTCAATAGTGTTAAATATTTCGATGTATAAATCGAGTTGTGCATTGGGATGCAATGAGCTATTTGGGAATTATTCTGGATTATTGAGATTGCAGTTCCTTCTGTATTTTTTGATGCATCTACATATATTTCCCAGTGTGGTGATAGGTTGTTTTTTAGATTACGAAAAATTGAAATATAAGTATTAATATGTGTTTCACTATTAAAGTATAATAGGTCGAAATAGATAAATTGGTTATGGGGGTTGTTCAAATTTTTGGTGGCTTAATAGATTTGTAAAATCAATATTAAGATCTGAAGCGTAGGTAACTGTTTGAGTACCAAGATTGTTTAGATTATTATTTAGGCCTTGACTGATTGAATTTTTTAATATTGTACTAGTTGGATTTTTTATTGCTATTATTATTCTTGCGGTGTTTTCTAATATATTTTTTATTCTTCTTTTTTCTAGTAATATTGAGCTTGTTAGATTAATAATACTGAGAACTGGACTGCTTTTGAAAGCACCAATTGATATTTTTAGAGCTGCATTATGGATAGACCTCCCAATACCATGACATCCGTGGCCCACTTTAACTCGTCCTACGCCTGCCGACCATTGGCCGTCGTCTACTCGTAATTCGCAGCCTCTGAGACTGTAGCATACTCAAGTCCATTGTCTTCGTCGCCCGTGAACCCACATAGGGACACTGTTCAGATCGCGGACGAACATCAACGCGATCCTGACACAAATCTGTTGTTACGATACCTATACAGCCGTGGGACTCGACACAGTTCTTTGGTTAGGTTATGTTAGGCCTGCTCAGTGCCGGGTTAACAAATATGCCGCCTGGGGGCAGATTTTAAAATGCCGCCCTTTACAAACCTGTACTCATCATAAAAAAATTACATACATAACAACAGCGTTAAAATTATTTAGTTTTTATATATTATATATTAATAAGCATATTGGTAATATAAATAGCAGTAGTTTTAATATTATAGAACTATTATTATTTTTTTTTTATAAGCATTCAAAGTTTAAATTTTGACCAAAATTCGTTAAAATATAGGAAGTTTGCAAATTATTTTGTAGTTAAAATTTTTTAAAATGTTCAATTTTTATAGTTAAGGATTGAAAATTTAAAACAATGTTTCTTTTAAGTAATTTATATTGTAACCAAAAAGTCTAAAAAATATATTTACAGGGGTTATTTTAATAGACATTTTAAGTTTAAATTTGGACAAAATTAAATATTAAAATAATAAATAACAATGTTAGTTATTTCGTTGTACTTTAAAAATACTTTATTGTATATTATTATATTTTATACACTCAATAACATTTTCAAATTCAATATTTTCAGCAATAATTAATTCAACTTTCTGTTTACTATTAATAGTAAAATATGTGTTTTATGTTATACATGGCTATGCCTGTAACAAATGTTAAGTATTAATTGTTACTTGGCGTAACTAATAGTGCCTTGTCTAATTATTCAGTATATTCTTATTTTAATCAAATTATGATTTGATTATAGATCTAATTATATTCTGAATTTCATTTTTGTTTATTATTCAGTACTATTTATAGGTTAATGTTATAAAAAAATATACTTATTTACTATATTAAATGAAGATTAACTAAATAGTGTAACCATTCTCATAAAATAAAAAATAACAAAATTTCATTAACAAGGCAAATCTACTTTTATTATAATTTTTAATAAACACTCAGTAATCATAACAGTTGTAATAAATAAATAAATAAATAAATAAATAAATAAATAAAGAAATAAATAATAAAGAGCCTAAATGACTTAACTTTTATATCTTAAGAAAAAAAAATACTATTATCAATACAAATAAGTTTTACTCTTACAAATTGTTCATTTGAATGAAATGCTGATTTTTATATGGTTTACAACATAGACCTTAAATTAAAGTATACTTTAGTATAAGGTCTATAGTTTACAATTACACTTGTATTGGCCATAGATTATATATATATACAGGTTATTGCAGGTTATAGCTTTTATTATAGTATATATTATCTATGGTGTTGGTACATTGACGCAGACAGGTGTGGAATGCGTCAATATTGCTATTAATTTATTGAAGTTATTTTCTAAACTTGTTACATACAAGAATAACTAAAAATATTATTCTAATATAAAAAGCCTTATGCATTTGGTGAATTGTGATTTGTGAATTAACATTATTGTAGAAAGATAAGCCAGTGAATACATAATAATACATTGCGAATCATGAAATATTATTTTTACAACTTAAATTATATGTGATATAACCTAAAGGAACTTACTACAAAATTTACATTCCACAGTATACAAAATACATTTTAGATATAATATTTCAACCGTAAAGCAACTTAAAATACAGTTTTATTTTATTTTACATATTATATATTAAATTGCTAAATATTGTACTTAGTGTAGTTTATAAATAATGAAAACTAAATTAAATGCTCTCTTCCATGAAGCCTCTTAAAATATTTGTTAATTAATAATTAAAAACTACTGACTTAAGTCATAACAAATAAATAAAATATTGCACATAATTATAATTAAATAGTAATTGGGATAAAATAGTAAAGGACGCTTTTAAATAATAACAGGTTTAGGTATAAACGTTATAATACATTCTTTTAAATACACAGTATATTATTGTAAAATGTTTTATACTTTTATATTAGTAACATTAATAATAATACTAATAATAATATTACTGATCAAATCGTATGAGAATCTCTAAATAATAATTATGCAGTTTGATCAAAGCATATTTTACTAAGCCTTCTGAAATGGAAAATTTTTCTTAACACTCTTAAAATATTATTACATTATGAAGTTTCTAATAAAAGGTTCAAAAAAATGTGCACCACAGAAAACCAATACATAAGTTGTATCACAGACAGGGGAAATAAATAAGAAAATTTCATTTAAGAAGATTGAAAAAAAAAACACATTTTGAAGACACCTATTGGCTAGTTTTATAATTTGAATTCACCAAGGTCTCCACATACTGTCATGTTCATGTTCTCTTTTTACACTAAAATCAATAGGTTCATCACCGGGAGGTCTTGGTTCAGCCCCTTGGTTTTGTTGGCAATGCACATAGTGGCTTGGTAACAGGAATACAACTTGGCCATCAGGAAGTTGTGAAGGAATTACCTAGAATAAGTAAATGCAAGTATATGCAAACAATAAAAACATGTTTTAAAATTTAAAATACTTCAATACTTAATATTACGAAAAAAAATAATAAATAACTAACCTGTACAACCGATAATGGTTGAGTAGGATCATTGGTTGGCGCTACAACAACACTGGCTGTCAGGCCACCGCGATCTATTACCTTATCTTCTATGCCCACGGATTTACTGCGAGCTCGTTTCTTTGGAGGCTCACATTTTATACGATCATTTTTACTGTCGATCGTGCTACAATTTGATTCTTCGTCCCCGCCGATAATATCCTTAAAAAAAAATTAATTTCTTAAAACCGAATACATAGTATATAAAATGTAATAATTTGCGTATGTGTAATATATTAGCACCGACTTATACAGTGGACCCATCCTATGATGAATTGTTATAGGTAATTCAGTGGGTGAGTAGGTGGGTGGTTTTAGTATATGTATGTGTTACAAATGTTGTATATTATAATATTTAACATATTATGTCACATATGTTGTACATATACAATTATAGAATTAGAAATAAAATATGACAATATTTTTAACCATAAAATAAATCACCAATGTTCGAGGAGAGGTGATGGGTGGTATATTTGTCATTGGTATTATTCCGATAACATAAGAACAATATATCAAGTATTGTAATATAGTAAAATATGCCTATGAATAATTCTTAAAAGTTATAATTAAAAATATCTAAACGACTTATGGATTTAAACTGTTATACAATATTCTCCCAACGTAAAAATTATTTATTGGTTAACGAGTTTTTCTATTCGCATGTACCTAAACAGACTACGGTGCGAAAATGGATCGAGGCGAGGAGCGTTTTTTCACACGATGAAATTCCCGTTTATCACTTTATCGAGAAGATTTTGGTCCTAACTACTGCGCAGGTGCAAGTGTATTTATCGGTGTAAATACGTTTTATTTCAAACAAATACTAAGGACTTTGGGTATTCCATAACTCTGACGTCCGACAAAAGATGATACACGCAGTGGGTACATAGTAAGGAGAAGGGGAGAGGTAAACCTCCTTTGGCTTTTTTTAACTAGGTACCTATATTAAAACGCAAAAACGTCTTTATAAAATATTTAATATATAGGTATATTTTTTTATATTCCTTTACCTCCTCCACTAAACGGAAAATGTTGATATGAAAACACGAGAACACAATAAAACATCCGGTGCATAAGTAACATCTTAGTATCTACAATCTTTCATGAAACATACCCTTTCATAACACGTAAGCCCACGAATAGTCAGATAAACCAAAATTGTTTATGTTTTTATTTTTTGTGTTGAAGATTTATATATATATTATATTAATTTACCAAGTAAGGTATTATTCGTGTGGTTTTTACCGAAGAAACAGTTAAAACAACGTGGTATATAATTATATAACATAAATATAAATTGTACACGAAATATTAAATTGCATTAATTTTTTGTAAGTGAATTGAAAAGTTATTACAATAAATTCTATCAGATTTCCAATTTAATCCGAAATCTACGTTTTCACAATAACGTTTTTCCACGTTTTTCTACTTTATTATATTTTTTAAATAAATATTAGAATGAAAATCTTACAAATTAATAATGCCTTCCTAGACTAGATTTATTTCTATATCATTGTTCGTGGAATTATAAGCAAGAATATACTTAATATTTATATTTGATTTAAACCACACGTTGAAAATTAACTCTACGCCACTGTATTGTGCACGTATAAAGATTGAAAAGTAAAATATTTACATATTATATAAATATAAGTATTGTTCAACTATAAATTATAACAAAACGATAAAGATACACACATGCAGACATATTTATATTTATACACTTACATCAGGAATAACAACTGTAGAGTTGCTAAAATCTAAATCAATTTCTGATGAACATGTATCTAAGTGTCTCAACAGACGTTGTTTTACAGCTGGCTCTATAACTGTGGAACCCGCAGAAAGAAGTGTTCCAGTTCCAGTACTGCACATATGCAATTCGGGACACTCCAAAAATCTGGTAACCTAATAACCATCAAGTTAAAAATGTATAATACAATATTCATTTGTACGTGCACTACTCGGCGCGTAAGTCAAACGATTTTATTTTTAGTGGGTTTATAATAAATAATAATCTTACCTCTCTAGCGCATTCTTGGAAGCCAGCCCGATATTTATCCCTGACGTCTGAGCTCAGAACTTTTTGCCGTTGTAAATGGCGTACGGTAAGCTCCAGTATGTCAGCTTTTTCCAATTTTGAATGTTTAGTATTCTGAAAAAAAATGTACAGATTATATCAAATGGGTGAGAACTAAAATTAAAAAAAAACTTAGATAGGTTTACCTCTGTTCTAGTAGAATCTAAAATAAGAGTTTTCAAAAGCGCTAGCGATTGATTTATCCTTGCTCGTCTTCTTTTCTCCATTAGTGGTTTATTAGCCTAAAAACAATAACAATAAAACATAAGTCAATTATTGTATTAATTATTATTTTAATGTATGATTTTTAAATGATAAAATTAATGTATACATTTAAAATTATATATAATTTATTGATATTTTTCATGCATATCACATCAAAGATTATGCAATCCGAATATTTGTACTTAGTTTTATCATTGATTATATAACAGAAACTATTATAAGACCAAAAGGATTTAGTTTTAGAAATACGATTTCGGTTTTTTTTTTACAATGAATATCGTTGTTTAAAAACAAGAACATATTATAGTCAAAATAAATGATATTAAACAAAAATACCGATTGTTTTATAAATACTATTCATTACATTAAATTTAAATATTAGGTTTAATAATATTTTTGTCTGTCATGTGGTATACCTATTCATTATTAGTACCTATGTAAAATGTAAATTATAAATTATTTTCAAAATCAATATAGTTTAATTCATACTGGCATGGTGGTAATAAACTTCACATTGAATGTAATCGATATATAGATATATAGAATACCTAATAGATTCATTCAGTGACTTTGAATTTCAAGACTAATAATTAGGTAGGTATTTAAAGAAGTAGTTAAGATCAAACTATACACATCCGATTTATTATATTATCTTTATTATTAGAAACTAGATACTCGCCCTACACCAATCAAAGTGAATTATTACAATTCGTAAAAAGAAACTAATTTATATTATACTAGTATCATTAATTTAGGCACGGCCAAGGATTCATCCCTTAACCAAAAGTTAAAATATTATGTTGTTATTATATTCTATACATAGACATGTCTGTTTTATAGCAACCACATAATGTGTTCAGTGTTGTTCTATAGGTCGAAAATACCCTACAGGTTATACTATATTAATATATTGTATGTACATCAGCGACACTATAAAATAAATCCCTTCTGTTTTGTTTCTAACAATTATTTTCAATTAAAAAAATTTCTCAATTTGTTCTTTTTATCAACATTTTACTAATATAATTGAGAAGCGAAACAGGAACAATTTTTTCGGGGTTAAAAATAGTTAACTTAAACAAAGTTATACAAACATTTACGACATAATAAAGATATGTGAAGGTACGTATATAAATATTATATTCCATATTACTCATCATGTCTTTATACACATTTGTTTGTAGAAATTTTAATTATTGTCGCGTATAATAATTCTTACGAAATTGTCGAAATTTTTCAAAAATATGTTTGAGATTTCGTGAAGACTGAAGAATTATAATAAACGAGTATTGTGCGTATAAATGTATAATGTTATTATTATATTAAAATTTTATAAAAGGTATTTTGATCTAATTGAGAAAATTCAAAAATATATCGCAGAGTAAACGAAGTCGTGATGATGTACGCGTGTATACACATCTATATACCTAATATACATACAGAACTTTAGTCAGCGTCGTCCCACAGTATATATAAGTCGATCCTAACACATGCATGTATGTACACAGGGAAATTCGCCATTTCTTTTTAATAATAAAAATTTTCAAATTTTAATTGTTATTTGAAATTTTAAGTATACTTAAGGATTCTGTATTAAAAAAAAATAGATTTACCATAATATTTAAGGAGTGTCCTGTGGCGACATCAACTTCTTTTTTTTAAATGGAAATCACCTTTTTTCCAGTATAAATTATTATTAAAAAGTAATAGAAAAAAAAGTTATTGAAAATGTTGGTATATCTAAATTGAAATTTAAACGAGTAGTTTTTGAGTTGTTTAATTTTGGTTACTAAAAATGTGATGATTTTAATATTTTTAAGTAATTAACATTAATTCACCAACATTTTTCGTAAAAATGTCCAAGTATAATAAATTCTAAGTCTAATATTTTAACTGTTCTATATTTTTGTAAAAACATTTCTAAGGAGTGTAATATTATCCTTAATATAACTATTCGTTCGAATTTTGATTTATATACATTTTCCAAAAAAAAAGGCTATTTAATAATTTGCATACTTACCTAGAAAAAAAGGACGGTGCTAATTAAAAAAAAAAAGAAGTTTTTATTGTCAAAGGAACCCCTTGAAAAGAATAAAAAAAAACCAAATAAATAATTATTAAAAATGTAATCTTCGAATATAGTTAAAAATTCTAAAATTCATTATTGAAGAAAAAAAAGTGGTAATGACTGTACTTGGGAATCACTCTGTGCAGAGTATATGTAAAGCACATTATGGATCCGGTGACGGGTTAGAAGAGTCGTATAATTAGATTATCGTTAATAATTTTTTCTTAGTTTTTTTGCTGTTTTGAATGATAACATACATTTTTAATTTCATATTCCAAAGTAGAATACCTTTCAGAGTATTTCGATTTACAAAAATCAAATTTCGGACAAGTGTCATGTATAGTTTATTAGTTATATAAGTATTAAAAAGCTTAGATGAGCAGAGTTGTAATGAACCAACATTTTGCGGGGTCCCCTATACCACTCCATTTTGGTCATCAAGATTTAAAACACTTATAAATCATAAGGTATTCGTCCAAAATTGAATTTTCGTATACGAAGTACTCCAAATATATTCAGCTTTGGAAAAGGGAATTGAAAACGCGTGTTGTTATTAAAAAAAGTAAAAATATTAAAAAACGATGACGATAAAAATAGTAAATCATATTATTTTGTTTTAAAAAATGTTTTTTTAACGACTTGAAATGACGTAAGACAAATGATAGTTTTTGAAATAATGAGTGTCTTACGTTAAACGGATCACCCGGTATATAGAGCGATGTTTGTATATTATATATATATATATATATATATATATAATATTATAAAGAGAGGCTCGGTGAGCGTGCACGCCGCCGCCGCGTGCCTAAGGGGACACCGATAGAGAAAAAAACAGATACTGCAGTAGAGAGTCATAGAGAGGCGAGTGAGCGGTCGGTGAGACTGCGGGCCATGATTTATGCACGCGCACACACACGCACACGTCGAGTGCGGCCGACACTGACGACGACACGCGTGTGCGTGTGCGTGGTGTGTATAATATCGCGGCCGTGTGTGCGGCGGCGACGTGCGTTGGCGTCGGCGGTAGCGTTGACGGCGGCGCGTGGTAGCGAGGAATGGATCCGTGCGTCGCCGGGGGGTTTATCCCGTGTCCGTGACTTGACGTCGTCGTGCCGCTTTAGGTCCGCCGCCGCCACCACCGCCGCCGCCGTGCAACGACACGTTCAAACACTACCCACACACACGCCGCGCCACGACTGTAAATCGTATACACACCGAAAGCGGGCGCGCGCACGAAACACGTATTATTATTATTATTGTTATCATTGCTATACATCATACTATACCGCGTACGGACCGCAATCGAAACCGTACGATGTAATATTATAATTTATAATACCTATAAAGCCGGAGCGTCCCTATGCAAGTCTACGTGTGTGTATGGAAGGGGGGGGGGAGCATCCAGGACGAAAAAAAACCACAACTGTTACAAACGTACTGATGACGAAAAACAAAATTTAAATCTATATTTTAAAACTTTTAAATATTATTATTAATATAACTACATACATGCAATACATAAAAAACAATTCGGGGTAAAAATAAAGATAAATATAGATCATGTCGAGGTGTTATCCGCCATAATGATTAATTAAGTTTAGACGTTAAGGCGTTATTAATACCTGCGACCTGCATAGGTATACATGTATATATATATATTCCATTTATTATGTAAAACATTTTGTATATTTATATCTTCCACATACTATAAACGATTGACAATAATGAACGATAATAATATTCTTCAAATTTTTTATTTCACATATTTTTATATGTAAAAATATAATATAAAAATAATAGGTAAGAAGAGAGAATCTAAGTTATCCGATGAAGAAAACAAGCTGCGTCCAAAATTACTCTGAAAAACGTAAGGTAACGATATTGGTGGTAAAGTAAAAATTTGAAAATCTTGATAAAGATAATTATTATTATAAAAGAGAAAAATGTATATTTTATTTTTAAATATTATAAATTACGGATATTCAATTTTAAGATGCAAATGACAACCCTCGGGATCCCAGGAGGGTCGAGGATCGAAGTGATCCGGGGGCAGAGCCCGCCAGTATATCAATTTTATATTTCGTAATCAACATTTTTCATGAATTCGAATAATTGTTTTGTGAAAACCGATCATTTGATATATTATACCTATCGAATTTACACACAGGTCATATGAGTAAATTGTATACAGAAAAAGAGTTTAAGAAACAATAACTCCCCACTTCTCACCCCCAAAAAAATGTTACTACAGAAATGGTACGTTTTATAGCTTAGGGGTTTGGGTGGGCGCATTATGGAGCGGATTTTTTTTTCACCCACCCCCCTCTACGATGCATCACGTAATTCTGTTCCTTATCTACCTCGTTGGTCGCGTGAAAACTATATGCGGGGATACATGCGGGCGGGTGCAGGATGATAGGCGGCGGCCTCTTTTATAGTAGCGCAACCGCGGGTCCTTAACAAGCTGCCGCCGCCGCCGCCTTTGCTAACGAGCAGACCTCCACTGATGCACGGCCATCTAGTGGTCAGCAAACCACGCATGCCGAGGTCGCTGTCGTGAAGTCCATTGCAAAAGCCTAATGTATAATATGCAAGTCCGCGCATCACAGGCCACGACGGTCGACTGTAGATGTACAACAGAAACGATAATAAAATGATAGATTTTTTTTGTGGCGATGAGGGAGGTGGTGTATCTTTGTATGCCGTAGTTGACTTCATGCATATTTTTCATTTAATGTTTCATTAAAAAATATTTTAATAGGTAGGTACCACTCGTTTAGATGTAAGGATTTATTATTTTAAAGAAAAAAGAGTATCACCTACTCCCCTTTATTATTTTAAACTGCACAATATAGGTTAAAAATATTTATTATATTTTGACCTCCCCCTACCAAAAAAAAAAAAAATACTCCAAGTTACGCCATTGGTCATTATCGTGTATTTTATATCGACACATTGTGTATATATATATATACACACATACACAGGAAGTAGTTATAATAGTACATAATATACGTGCAACAGAATCGAAATGATTACGCGCGCCCACCTACTAAACCTACACACGGCTGTATAATATATAATGATGATAGTCGACGCACTTACTGATGCGTGAAGCTTACGCGGTGTTTTAAAGTTCAATTCGTCAGCGTATTTTTTTTAAGCTCGTGAGTTTTTTCGATTGGGCTGTGACCTACAGTGTCCTGCTGGTCTCGGAAAATATATGTGTTGCTGAATGCTGACTGCTAAAGCCTGAAAAATCTCAACCCATGCCCAATCTAAAAGCTCCCATACAATAGACAATGTAGTTTTGTGCACGCAACTGTCGTAAGATTTTAATTATCAAACATTGTTAATAAAAAGACCGTTAAAATAATAATTTACTCACATAACGTATAACCTAAAGTAAATAATCGTCATAGTAAAGATTATTATATTGAGACTCACATCTCATACCATTAACAAAATCGCAATACCCTAATTTTTGTATATATATATATATTTATATATTTTATGTTGTTCCCTTGTTACAGAATATATTATGTCCTATATATAGGTATTAATGCGTTTATGCGGATAATAAAATACCATCCAATTTTATTTATTGCACTTCTATTATATTTCAATTAACATACTATTTTACTATTTAAAATATGTAATCACTAACAGCTATATATTTTGCAATATTTGCCTAAAAACAAATGTTATATTTCATATAGCAATTAATATCAAAATTCATGACTTCATCATCATGAGTAATCAAAATTCCATTTGCATTTTTTAAATCAAACATTGATATTGTACTAGTAAAAAATGTGTTGACTATTCTGAATTTACTGTATATGTTTGTGCAGACCCGTGCTAAAGGTTTAACCATGCCCCCCTCTTGGGGTACCACATAGAAAAGGTTATTAACAAAAGAAACATACATTTTTATTGAAAATGCATCATATTATTGTTGTTATTGTGGTTTAACCGGGGCCATCCCATCCGACAGAAAAAGGAATACCCGGGTGGGGGGAGGGAGAGGTGAATTCACTAATTGTCAACTCGTGATGTTAAAAATGGGGATGAAGAACTGACAGTTAGTTTGTTGTTAAATAACGATTAAAATGATCACAACCGTTAAAATATACACTCTTCATTCAGAGTATCTACCTATAACTAGTAAGTATAACAAGCTCGCAATTTTAAGTTTCAAATTTCACTACAATTTCTGGGTAAGTACGTGTGATTAAAATGTTAAAAACTATCTATTTTTGTTAAAAACTATCTATTTTTGTTAAAAACTAACAATACATTAATACCTATTGGCTGTATAGATAGATTTTTGAACGCGATGCGCCGTATCAATAATTTCATGAGGTAGGTACAAAATACAGTATAATAATAAATTATTACATTTTCCGAGCCTAAAATGAGTAAAAAAAATAGTAATTACGTGTTGTACATTTTGAACTATATAGATAAAATAAAATATTATTACAAAATTGATAAAAATATAAGTTGTTAATATTGAATTATATGCAACGTTTATCCGTATTGTAGGTTCAACACCACAACGTGCAAACATAATCCATAGGTGGAGCCAGAAGTTGTGTTCAGAATATGCAGCAGAATCTTAATCGGCCTACAAAATCGTGGGTGCTTTCTCTCACACCCATTTTACGCTACCATATACATAAATACTTATTTATATCTACTCATAATTTAATATTATTGCAAAAAAAAAAAATGACTCTTGTTTTATTCGTCAGAGTTAAAATGTGAAAAGTTCTAGACACATCAAATTCGAAATATTTGAGATAAATTTTCAAAGTAGGGATATCATTTTTTTACATCTGATTTATATCTGATATTCAACTATAAAAATAAGGATATTAAATTCGAAAAAATACAGTTCAAAATGTATTTTGATAAATCCAAAAAATGTGCTAAAATAATATTAAAACTGTTCAAAAAGTCAACAATTTAAAAATATAAAATATTCAATCGTTTGTATGAAAAGAATAACGTTTATATTGAAGTTTTAAAAAAATTCAGTTAGGCTTGATGGCTCTACATAAACTCTACGTATAATTCAAAGCAGCCCTTTTATCAAAGCTGCAGCATAAACCCTGCACGCCCCATGGCGCCGCTTGTCAGTAAATCACAATATTATTATTAAACAGCGTATTATAATATACGCTCGAGGAAAAAAAAAAACGGTGGCACAGTAGTAGTTGTAGTGGGCATTATATTATTATTATAATATCACGCGTATATAGCATATACCTATATATTGTAATATATTACGTGTATAATATGAAACCGAGCGGCACGTTTAGCAACCAATGTTTGTCTAGATGGTCACGGACGAGCGCGTCCTTGTGATGGGCGGAGGGGACGGCGGTGGCGGCACCCGACGTTGGCTGGCGGCGTGCGGACGGACGAGTGTTGTGTGTTGTACTAGTGCCCGCCGACCCGCGCCGTCGGCCCGCACAATCCGAGTCCCGATTTAGTATGGAAGGTCCGGTAGACACGCAGACAACAACAAACAACGCCGCCACCGCTCGGCGTACACGCGCGCTCACACACACTCGCCCGCGCGCGCGCGCCCACCAACGTTTCCCACCGACACCGCGGCGGCGGCGGCGGCTGTCGCGTCCGCCGCGTCCACGTTCTACCGGCTCGTTTACACGCACACGCACGTTCGTTATATAAACCCTTCGCCTACCGATATCGCCGCTGCAATTATTATTACCGGCAGCACGGACGACCGGATCACATACACACGCGCTCGGCAGCGGCGCGAGCGAGCGCGCGCCGGCGGATGGTGAGGAGAGAGGAACGAAAATGTTCACACGCGTAGGCACACATAAAAGGCGGCGACGGTGGCGCGCGCGCGCACGTTAACTCGACCGGCTAGCCGCCGGGATCGGTTTTATTATTATAACCGCCACCGCACCGTACCGCCTGCCCGTCCGATCGGTACGCCGTCCCAGTGTGTTCTTCTCGCCGCCGTCGCCGACGACACTCGGACCACCGATGCTGATATCGGGATGGTGAGGGGGGGTGGCAGAGACTCGTTTGCCCGGTTTTGCGTCGGACCCGGTCCACACTAAAGTCGGCTCATTCTTATTCCTCTTTATATACGTCTTTATACTAGGTATAGTATCTGTAGGTAAGATGGTCGTGGACATTTTAATAATCGGTTTTATTTCCGTTGCTGCTAATCGTTGAGACTCGAGGAAACGTTTTTTTCTACTCGTAAAGTTCGTTGTTATTGGTAGGGGGGGAGAGAGAGAATGAGTTTGATGTTGCAAACATATTTTCGATTAAAGTCTTTCTTGACTTGTCAATTGTATACGACTTCAAAATCTTGTAGAGTAAATCGATATTGGTTCTGCTTCGATATACTTACCACGTAATAAAAACGATCCCATTTTTTTTAAATAATAATAAATATATATATTATATTCGCTATCCAGAGTGAACCATTGTTTTTACCCGTTTTTCTGTCTTAACTACTGAACTACGTTAGAAAGAATAAGGCATAGTCCACTCAATAATGGCAAATACAATAGGTACATTTAAGTTTATGTATGTTTAAATATTTGTATGCAAACTTTTGGAACAATGATTAAACGTTAGTATAACTTAATTTACACGAAATAAAATTATTATATTTATGTTAAACTAAGTAAAACACTATCGGTTAGGTTAGGTCTAGTTTGCAAAGACTTGAACTTTTATATAGGTACAATTTGATTTTTCAATCGGTTTATAATGTTACGAAACCTGTACTTATTAAAGTAATATAGTATTGTTGTATAAACTATATAACTCCAATTTACAAAGTTCCAAATTATTTGAAATATTCAATAGTCAATATCTAATAAATATTATACGTAAGGCACAATAATAATATAATATGAAGAACATATTAAAAATTAATATCATACTTAAGGAAGTTACCTTTTGGTAACACCTTTGAACGTTGATTTGTGTGGATTCACAATAGTATATCATAACTTGTATTTAAATTAAATTGTTTTAATTTAAACCAGTCATAGAAAAATATTGAAGAAATGTCTTCTGAATGGATAGGATAGTTTAAATTGAATATAATTTTTGTTGAGTTTTATTAACTAAATTATATTTAAAAAGTGTTAATATATTTTTTCAAATCTTAAATGAAAGAAGATAGCAAGCTATAATAAAAATATTATTTTTTTTATACACGCATTCTGATTTGTGACTACCTACTTTTTAGTAATATTATAATGTTATAATATTTTAATTTGTTTGACAAATGCTTGTATCTATCAAGTTTATGTACGAAGAATATTTCCATATTAGGTAAAAATATTTAAAGTAATGGATTTCAACTTTTGAATTGTCTTTTTACTTTTTATATTTTTCTTATATTAATTTTCACAAAACTGTATTGAATATAAATTTATATTCCAAATTAATTATTAAATATTGGTAGGTATGTATAACTTTGTATTAAGATTTAGTATTTACGATAATTTAAAAGATCCACTTAGAACTTAGAAAATTAGAAGTAAAATATTGTTATTATATTAATATATACGATATATCTCATAATAATCATAGATGAGGGTTTTTGGGAGTTTAGCCCTCTCAAATAATTTGACCCTCCCCCAACAAATGTCATATTTAACAAGTAAAATGTTTTTTTTTATAGGTACCTATATAGTATTATGGTAATATTATAGGGATGATTTGTTATTATTTTTTAATTATTTATATATTCGATTCAACTTTGTTTTATTTTTTAATCAATAAAGTTTTATCCGACCCATCGAAATTCAAACCAGTAATTTTATTTTATGAATTAAGGATGTTTTTACTTTATGTCAGTAATGGTATTTCATAAAGTATAAAAATATGTAATACTTTGTCTAGCTCAAATTAATTTTACAAATTATAAAATGTTTATATATTAATAATAAATTACTATACTTTATTTGTAAATCATCAGTTTAGAATAACTCAAAACACTATATTCCCTCGAATTTCGATGTACATACAACAACATTTTTAAAAATATAATTTGCTTATTAATTTACAGTAAAAATGCGGTTCTGATGTAAAAGAAGAAGATATATTTGTCACAAAACACTCTTTAAATGGTATGAAAAATCTAAGGATAATTGAATATAATATGGTATTTTACTACCATACTTAGGTATACCTATACTAAACAATTTCAAAATTTATATAACAGCATAATTTAATTAATATATAGGGATGGGCATGCTTTGTGAAACATTCTGTATATACATTATACGTAATATAAATCATATCTATCAGAGCTTATATGTTATATCTATCAAAGTGTTTGGGTGTTTAATAATAATACATTTTTTAATCTTAGTGCATATATTTACCATAGTTCAAAATATCTATTTTAATTCAGCAGTTGATTCAATTTTTACATCAAACAAAGATTACGCTTTTAAAATATTATTAAATTTAAACTTTAGTATTATATATTTGTCTACTAAACATGTACAGCTTTAATAATGTATAATTATATTGATAAACCCAAGTACAGGTATTCGATATAAATAACAATATAAAATAGTATAGTTGTATAGTACATAAGTCTTGCATATATAATGCGTGTATCCGTGTAGCATACACTGCATATATATTGTATAACGACACCTAAAAATATATATATATCGGAGAGTTAAAAATTAGTTTTATTTTTCAAAACTAATATTTAACTCAATAAACAATTAGGTAAATTGAATTGTATTATTTTTTTAGTATAGATAAAACTAATAAGTTTCTTATATTATTATGTTTATAAATTATAAATAATAATTAGAGCTTATTGTATTTAGGTATTAACTATATCATCATTTACGTATTTTTTCTCAACCAAAACACAAGTTTAATAATATGAAAGATACCTTTTATCAATTGAACGTCTTATTTAAAGATATAATTTCTCTACTTGCCCAGAAATGAATTATGTTCATATATATATATATATATATGCATACTATTATTGTTTTTATTCATTACATTACATATAGGTAAAATTATAAAACTATTAAGTGCCTTTTAAAATCTATTATCCTATTTACATAATATGTATATTATGAATTTATAGTATTAATATACGTAGTGGATATTGGATTACTTCCATTAGGTTTCCATATAAACTGTACTTACTAAGTGTTAAAACTACGTAAATAATAAACATTAATTAAAGTTTGTATAAATATATAGATAGGTACACATAGATTACAAATTATGACGATAATATTAAGATATTATGACGTATAAAAAAAATAATGATGTATTTACCCTTTTACCATCCTTTTGATTAGACGACTGTGAGAAAATCAACGACGAGCTGGTGACGATGGGATCCCTTTTGCTAAAGGGATGCACAGTGGCCGTGACGGGCGACGGTGTGGCCGCAGAGGACGCGTTATTGTTGTTGTCGTGGGTTCCTGTGGAAGACGTCTCGGACGCGACTGGTATGACGACGGGCAAAGAGTCCGGTTCACATTTTCCTGTCATCATAAACACGCGCGCGCTTTATAATAACGAAGTGGGACGACGTCACATGATGTCGCAAGCGCATCTGACGTGTGACTACTGCTGTGGCCTGGCGGTGCCGCGGCGGTTCCCGACGGTAATGAGAGAAGCGAGAACTCGACGCCGCCGGCGGCGGCACGGGTGACCCGACCGCAGTGTCGACACCTCTCTCCCCCCGGTCGTGGTTCAACCCCCACATCGCCGTCTCATCCGTCCGCGCACGATTCACCCCGCCACTGCGAACGATGACTGTCCCACCACAGCACGCACCCACCCCCGCCGAACTACTCTTCCGTCGCGTGAACGGTGTAATAGCCGTGACGCCACCGACGACCCGCGCGCGCTTTGGGCGCCAACGGCACGCCCACCACCCTCGCGGTGATATTAAATTATACGAGAAATCCCCTCGTTTTGCCTACTCCCTAACACTACACCCCCTAACCATTCGATACGATATGCCTGCGCGAAATGTGACAAAAAAAAAAAAATTATGTATATATATATATATTTCTCAGAGGGATTTATATTTCATATATACATATACACGTATTATACATTATTGTGAAACTGTGAACTAAGATTTTTGAAAATAATACGTATATATTATAATATACAACGCATATTATCCGAATGCAAATAAAATTGTATATAATAAATAATACATACGTGCATAATCCACGTTCAATATAATATATTGTTATAATGGATGTGATAAATGTTCTTCTAAAAACTTCCAATTTTCCAATATGGAATACGTCTATTGCGTATATACACGCAATTACTAATTATATATTGCAGGTAACAAAATATCTCCAATAGTTTGTATTAAAGACGAGCGATATCCTCATAAACGCAAAGAAGCGATAAACAAACATTAAATTTATATTTTAGTTTAATAAAATTTAAGAATATAATTCTTGTAACAATAACAAAAATTGAAATCGTTTAAATTAAATAAATTTTATAAAAAAGTTGTAAATATATATTACACATTATATAGTATAGGTACATTGATATCTAAAATGATTTTGGCTATAGCTGCAGTGGTATATAATATTACAAAAAATCAGATATAAATCATGTCACACAATGCTCCCGGCAAGATTATTTTAACTACAAAGCTCCACATCCTCCTGAACATACAATTTTAATATAATAGATAAAAATTAAATTTTGAATTAGTAATTAATAAATAATTAATTACTACTAGTGAGTATTAAAGTTTTATGAATGGAGTATCTACGTAAATAGTGCATCAACATTTTGCGGGGCATTGTCATACCGGTTTTGTGTAGCCGGTATTCTACTTCGCTCATCTGAACTTTAAAATTTAAATACCACTACTTGTCAAAAATTTGATTTTCATACAATGAAATTATTAGAAAACTATTCTGCTTAGGAATATGAAGTCGAAAATGTATGAAATCTATCAAAAAAGAAAAAATTTAAAAATGATAATGATAAACTAAAATTAAATTGTTGGTCTGCAATGCAACTAAAATAATGTAAGAAACTATTTTCAAAAACGTTAATACTTATCAATAAAAATAGTGTTAAAAAGAACCATCATGTGCAAATAAATATTTTATTTATTATATATCTGGAATTTTTTATATATTATAGAAATATATAGTTTATAATAATTATATTTGTGTGTTATATAATATATACATATACAAATATTTAAACATTTTGTAAAAAATACAGAAGTAAACTTTTTCACAACGAGTAAAACTAAAGGTAAGTTTTAATTCTATAAGAGTTATAACTTATAAAATTGGATAATTTCTAACATTCCTAAAATCCTAAAAATGCGGAAATAAAGCTATAAAAAAAATTTAATCAATATAAGTAAAAATACATGTTATGCGTGTAACTGTGTAAGACCAAATTTAATGCATTATATACTTGTTATCTACTATGATTGTAGTACAATGAACTATAAACATCATGTAGATAAGATTAGTGGTGTATATTTTTAAGCTTTTTAAAAGGGTGAAATTGTATTATATAGAATAGTATAATTAATTATACAATTTAGTTTTATAAATTTGACTATCAAAAAATAGTGTATCAAATTCTACACAGTTTATTACGAATACGCTTAGAATACTTTGAGCTACCTAAATTTTAAAAACAGAAAAAGTTTGAAACTTAAAAGCTAAATTCTTTGAGAGATATATCAAATAAATGCATTTAAATATGTCTATAAAAACTTCCAAGAAAATCAAGTCATAGATACTACTTACTTACTAACATAATATAGTGTACCGCTGTCCGCTAATTATTAATTAGAAAATTATTATTATCAATTTTTTTTTTTATTCAAATATCAAACTCAAACTCTCGCATTGTATTAAATATATTTAATATAGTTGAAAATATTCAACTGATCATATTTTATGTTCGATACCAAGTACCTACCTATAACTTTCGTCTGTCAAGCATTAGTCTTTTAGATTAATCTTTACGTGTAGGTTACGTTCAATAAATAAAATATATTATGTTTATTAGATATTGTACCATTTGTATCTACTAGTGTTTCTAAAGATGCATATGAGCACATGATTACAAGCCATTTATGGTCATCAAATTTTGGATTATTTATTCTTATAATATAATATTATATTATTATATAAGAAAATTTGAGTAGGTAAATAATTATCGAAATAAAATCGTAGTGTCTATAGATAAGTACGCACGCGTAGAGAGTAATTTTGAAAAATGCAAAGATTGACGATATTTTGACGGCTGAATAAGAGCAACGCATATACCTATATGCACATTTAATGTACACAAACTACAGAGATTTGTCTCCCCCCCTCGGAAAAAAATAACAGAAAACAATTAAAACCTTACACACACACACACATATATATATATATATAATGTATACATATAAATATTAAATATATACCTATATTATATATACATTATATATATATATATATATTTATGTGTGATATACGCCAGAACGTTCCGTTACATATAAATCAGATACGCTGTGCGCGACAGACCGTGTCAGCGTTTTCCACCGGCAGCGGATACGCGGGGGCCCCGGCGGCGTGTGTAATGAGTACACGCGCCTCGGCACAAAGCTTACGAACGACCACCGCCGCTGCTGCTGCCGCCGCCGCCGCCGCCGCCGCTGATGCCGATGCCGGTCGGCTGCCACTGCCACACCACACCACACCGCAAAACGCTGTGCGGCGCGTTCCGGGGATTTTATGGCGTGCACTGTAATTACACTATGGGTATATAGAACCGATGGCGGCAGAGGCCCGGTCACAGGTGTCGGACAACGACTATAACTTCTTTTTCTTCTTCTTCTTCTACATCGTCTTTATCTTCCTATTCCTCCGTATAACTCATCCTACAACAGCGTACCATAATATCTGCTCCTTCTCTTCCTCCTCCGACAACCGTACAACCAACCCGACACGCACCCATCGGACACAACGCGTAACGGATCCCATAACCGGTCGAAAACGATAATGACATATTATATTATATTTTGTAGGTATCGTAGTTGCTTTGTTGGTGTAAAAAAAACCAAACGTAATGGATACTACGCACTAGATAATAGTTATAATAATAATAACAATAACAAAAAAAAAAAAAATAATAATATAAATATATATTATATGTATATACCTCACGTGGTGTCATAAGTTAGGGAAGCCCTAACTAAAAATCGACGGTACCTATCCGTTTTTTTTAAATTTAATTAATTTTTTTTTTTGCTCGTACAAAATTTATAAAATATATAAAATGTACACGGCAAATAGTAAAATTATGTGTTTTTTTGCTGCATTGTCTTATTTAAGTTTCTGATGCATTATGCATTTGTTTTCACATGTAAAGTAATAAAGTAATTATTATATTTTAGTTGTTAATTACTTTTTACTATTTATATTCGGTCCATTATCTGTAGGAAAAATTAAAAGCGGTATAATGTACATAATATTAGATTCTGAAAGAAGCGAATTAGATACAAGGCTCCTTATAAGTTTTTGTTAATGAAAATTAAAAAAAAAGTTGAGTGTAAATTCACAATATATTTTTATAAGCGTCTAAAGTTAGAACTTCGACAAATTATGTCAAAATCACAAAAATTTACAATTTTTTTTCGTTTTAGAAATTCATAAAACTTTTCTGTTTATACCTAAAATTTGAATACTTAACACAAGATTTCATTTAAGGTTGTTTATCTTTCAAAAAAAAAAGTTTACCGGAAAAACAAACACTATACAATTTTTTAAAATATTTTGACTCCTTTTGAACTATATATAAATGTATGAAATTTTCAGTTTTTTTAGTTTTTTTTTATATAATTATCGATAAAAAATGTTTTCTTGGTCAAAACACTTAAAAATTTAATATAATAGGTTCCTCAAAAGTTATTCTAATAGCAATTTAAAAATATATTGACACTTTTTTTTATAAACATTTAATGGTTCAAGTTTTGATAAAAATCATCAAAACCATGAAAATTTACAAATTATTTTGTAGGTATTTAAAAATTATTTCTTATAAGTAGTTTATATTGTAACCAATAAATCTAAAGAATAAATAAACTGGGTTTTTTTATAGACATTTTAAGCTCAAATTTGGAAGAAATTAGATATTTAAATGAAAAATAACGATGGTATAGTTATATTTCTTTGTAATTTGAAAGTATTATTCGTGGGCATTTGGAATTTTTAAAGTATATTTTTATATATTATATTATACATAATGACTTTTTCAAATATTCAATATTTTTGAAAATACATTTTTTTAATAGCAATAATATCATAAAATATAATAATTAGCAATTGGGCTGATAGACTGTCTTTGCTCAGAATTGTTTTTCGTAGACAATGACTTTATATCATTCAATTCAAATTTAACACATCCATAACAGTGACCCATCCGACACCTAATGTACAGCAGAGTGGTACCCACTTGCCCATCTTTTTGTATATTGTATGGCCTGGTGAAATTCAAAAAAATCTTAAAACCTTGCACACTCGAAAAAAATGTTTATGACGCCTCTGAGTAGGGATGATTTTACGAAAATTAAAAGTTCTAAAAATTACTCATTGTGAAGACATTTTTTGGCAGTGGAGCATTTGCCCTTCCTAAATTATATACTTTTTATTTAATTTTACATTTAAATGATTATTAATTATATATGCAACCGAACAATTTTATTTTATAAGACATATAAGCATTAAAAAATATCCGTGAATTTATTTTAAGTATTCTTTTTTCTCACCCGTAGTTATTATTTTTAACGAATAAAAATATTATAACATACTATATATTTTTAAAATCTAAACAAACTGTTTTTATCTTTTGTGAATTTCAAAGTATAACAGAATATTTATCAAAAATGATAGAATTTAGGTACTGTAAAAATTTTGGAGTTGTAAAATTACTTTTTTTAGGGGAGGGGATTTCCAGTTTACTTCACTGTCACTACAATATCTGCTATATACTTATTTAATACCGTTTACAACTTCATATAATTATAATATATTATACAGAGGTCAAATTGATTTTTATTTATTTTTCTTATTGAAGCATTAATATATATTATATATACGGTAATACGGTATAATATAATATAGTATTGTAAGATAAAGACTTTTTCATTTGGTTGCATATATTTTATAGATTCTGGTATCTAATATAGACAATAATTAACAATACGAAATAATAAATAGACAAAAAATTATCTACGCGAACAGTGAAGCTTTATTATATCTATCTAGTAATTTTATGTTTTTTTATATTTTTATTATTCTCTTTTTCTCACACATATAATATTTTATAATATTATATTATATTTATACGGGTGCACACTTTTCTTTTTCTCTCTCTCTCTCTCTTTATTTTTATACTTTTTTTTTTGATCCTACGGGCATTAAGCCTACTGCGGTCCAACTTCCGGTGACTGGAGATACGGGTGCAGAGGGGAGAGAGGGTTACGGGTCTCTAGGGCTTATCCGGAACGGGCGTGACGGGTTTAATAAATGGTTGAAGAGGCACCTCGGTTCGAAGCGAACGCGGCAGTGACGGCGATAGCGTGTAGAGTCCGTCGTGATGATGAGGCGGAGGCCGGTGCGGGGTATCGAACCGCAGCGGTAGTCGCGTGCCATAAACCTCCCGCCAGCAATCATCTACGGGCAACTGCCACCGGGTAGAGGTAACACATACATTACACGCCCGCACGGCTGTTTGAATATTTACGTAGTTATGGTATTATGGTATTGTTATACTACTACCGAACGAAGTTAAAATCAGATATAAGTTTCATTATTTAGTATCATGTATATTGCATTTTTAAATCTAGAATAATTGTTTTTCTTTTAAAATGCATTTAAAAAATATAAAACAACTATATTATATGTTATTCGATCATTTGAATAAGCAAGACAATCGTGTTTTAATAATATGATTTGTAGATATTTTTTTAAATTTTTTTAAATCTCATATTCCCATCTTGATTTATGACGTATACACTATACACATACTTATACATTCGTGCATTATAAACATCACTGCCTATATTTCTCTTAAACCAGCAGTTTAAACTTCTTTTCTAATTTGTAAAAAAAAAAAAAAAATATACTAACAGTGGAATTAGTTAACTACGTCCAGAGTTTATATTTTTAAGAATTTTCCAGAATCTATTTGTTGATCATTAATATATGCATGCATAATGAATTTATGTAATATCTACAGATATCGAAACCCCCTAAAATCTGATATAAGTGCGATAGTAAGTGTATCATATTTATTAGATAAGTAAAACAATACCTATAATCTAGATACAATGTAAGTACTAGAATTTTAAAAAAATAAAAATGTTGATCTTTAACAATAATTATTAATGAAGTAAACGTTGTGTTCCACACCATTTTTAATTTGTTGATTGAAAAAAATTACTCTAATGGATTTATAATTGATAAATGTATCATTAGCTATTATATATATAGTATTTACTTACATATTAGATATACTTAATAAAATATAGGTAAATACACTCGTAATTCATATTTGTATTCAATGTGAATATATCTAACTATAATCTATACATACAAAATACAACATGCATATATATACGTATTACTTGTTAACGTATGTACAAACTATATGTTCGTAGGTATTTAATATAAATTGTAGTCTAAGGAAAACAACAAAGTTTAATTTACATTATCAGTATCCACACAATCTATTAGATATAGCCATATAGTTTTATTCAATATTAACAATAAACACCCATCATCACAGAGAATTAATATAATAATATTCACTTATTAATACGTTTATGAAAATATTTTTTTACATAATTTGAAGTCATATTACAATCAGTGCTTTTGAAAAAAAAATAATTAGATTTTTAAGTTTTTATGTTTTTAAATTATAATATTTTTAATTATTAAGTAAGCTATTTTTTGAGAATTTTGATGTATATAAAAATTGAGTTATGAACCAGTAGTTAATTAATTAATAACTATTATAATAGTATATATAAGTTTATATTTTATAGGCAGTGTAGAGAATCAACATTTTAAGGAGTGTACATATACTGTATACTTTAAATACTATATTACTCGCTCAAAAATGTGTTCTTGATACACCAAAATTCTCAGAAAAATATTATGCTTCGTGCATGAAATTAAAAATGTATTCAGTCATTCAAAAAGCTAAAAAAATTATAACGATTGAAAAATATTTTTTTTTTCAAAAATGTTGATTTTGTATTTTAATTTAAAAAATATATTTTAAAAAACGTTATCACTTTTTATAATAACGAGTGATGGTTATTAAAAGAATCACCCAGTACCAACATAAAATAATATACAATTATTTCCAATTTTCCTAATATACCTATAGGCACTACCATCTAATATAAGATGTCTTTAATAAAACAGTAAAACCTCTCTAAAGCGAACACCGTTTAATATTTTAAAATATATATTCACCATATGGAGGGGTGTCAGCTAATAAAAGGTGAATTTTCCCATGGATATTTATGCCGGAAAATTTAGAAATGTCACTATTGAGAGTGTGTCCGCTATTAAGGAGTGTTTACAGGGAACAGAGTTTTCACTGTATTATTATATTTTAAAGAAATGTGTACCTACATACTGTGAATTGAATACTATAAGTATATAATTAGTGAACAAGATAAACAACTTATAAATATTTAATACAAAATACTACAAATACTAATATTAATATTTTTTTTACTAGCTTTTTCTTGTAAAATATATATAACCTATTTAAAAATAACTATATTATGGTTAAAAATTGAATTTGTCAAGTTCTATCAATGGATGCGGTCATATTGGTCTCTCTCTTCATATAATATCATCGTTTTTTTTTTATTTTTTTTTTTTGTATATTTTGTCATATTATTGGATATATTGATTATTGTACCTTGAAACATATATTATAAATTGTAAATTTTTAAATATTATTTAAATAAATAAAAAAAAAAAGAGTATAATACCTATTGTTTATAACTTGTATGCTAAATGATCTTATGAAATCATGAGACTACGAGTATAATAGTATGCTACTTATAGTGCAATTATAAATTATAATTTAAAGCTATAGCTGATGCAGCACATTTTTTTTTTAAAATTTTATAATTTTTTAGTACCTACCTATATAACAAATTTACGTACCTACACAAATGATGGAAATTTACAAAATTGTTATTGTTATCAGTATAAAAATATTCAGAAAATAAAAATAGATTTTTATGAGAATTCGTGAGAACGTTAACCTCAATTTTTTTAAATGTTGTAATGGAGCATTATGAATTATACTTCTACTTTTTGTGTGTAGGTAATTTATACAAATAATAATTAGTTATTTTGTCAAATATATAAATATGTGCACATATCAATAGAAACTTTAAATTTCAAAATGGTTAATAGTTTATGAATTTTTGTTTAGTTTAAATTTTTAAAAATTTTAGTATCATTTTTTTACAATAATAAAAAAGTATCTATATTATTTATGAGTTATTTAATTGTAATTATAAATTATTTGTTATATTTAAATTAACAGATATACAAAAAATGAAAAATTTATATTTATAAAAATGATATGATTGTTTATGATATAGATACTAATAAGGCTACACAAATGCATTTTAATTTCTGAGTAGTGCAATAAATATATTGGTTTTATATTGATGTTTTGTGTGTGTGTGTGTGTGTATGTCTGATATCATTCTAAGTAGTAGCTAAGATATGTTTGAATCTTCAACTTTGAGGGTGGTATCTAGTAGAAAAATGTATATATTTATTATTTAGTATATTAATACATCCCCGTTTAATAGTTAAAAGTATTTCCCAGTTAATTTCAAAATAATCTGTAAGAAAACCCAACAAAAACAATTAAGTAAAAACGGGAATGTTCACAAAAAACTGGAATTTGATCAATTTTATTTTGTTTTTTTAAAACTGAATTACTATAGTCTTGAATTTTTCACCAAATATTTATAATAGACATTATTATTTCTAGACATTTAAAATGTCGAGTTTTTTTTATTAGTGTACAATAACAGTTTACAAATAAAAAATCTTAAAAATACAGTCACGTTTTTTAATACCTATTTAAACAAAAATAACAATTTTAGCTATCAAAAATTATTATTCGTAGGTAATGACTTAAAATTTTTATTTAATAGGCACGTAGAATATTTTGTATCATACACTGTAAAATATTCAAAATATTTAGATTAATTTTAAGCTATTTACACTTTAAACCTATTCATGCCGTCCCACGATACCTACATCAGTATTGACTTGTAACTTTTAAGTTAAGAACCAAAAGAACTTATATTCTGTTGTTAACTTTAATGTTGAGTGAGACAGTAAGTTGATCTATTATTAAACTTTATGATAAGAACATAATCTGCGTTTCCATTTCGGTTTTTTATGACATTTCAATTTTTAAATTATGTGTATGTAAAATATTGCAATTTAATAATGCACATACATTGTTTAAAAATTAAATATCGAAAAAACATATGTATGAACTATAAAATACTATAAACATAGACAATGTTTTAACCTTTAAATTTAATGAGAGGTTAATACTTAGTAGGTACACTCCAACATTGAAGCTAACAACACAAGATTGGTTCTGATGAACGCAAATTGTCTATTTTAGATAACACATGCGGGTCCTCTTATTTATTTAATGCTCAGCTCTAATACATAAGGTAGAAAATATGACTTATGATTTATGATTATTATTGGCAGTTGATAGACACGATAAAGTTGCGAGTGCTGGTGTTGTGCATAGTATATCGGTATATGCTTTGTTTTGGTACTACTATATTTTACTAAGTGTTGGTAGTTGCCATTTGGTACATATATAGGTAATGACAACATTTTTCTTGAGCATTAATACTTTTTTATGAGCAGTGGTTATTAATTATCCAGGGTCGTCACTTGTCAATCCTTGAAATTTTGATATGATCATTTAAGTAGGGATACATTTATAAGTATTAATTAAATATTAATATAGTCGTAATTATAATATTAATATTTTTATTTGTTTCGTCGTCGTCGTTATGTATGTACCAAATAGCAATTACCAACACTTATACTAAAGTAAAATATTCGTGACATTCTCTATATATTTTTGTCGGTTTAATAATGAATGGGTAGATTTGAACATTTGGTAATAATACAGATGAAACATGTGTGCTTTTTTTTAACTCAAAGAAACGATTTACTATAATCAAAACTATACAATACACCAAACACACGGTGACGTATAGTGTCATAGTGCAGGTTTAAACAATTTCTAAATGTGATACATCATAAGCAATATTATAAGATGAAGTACTTATGCGTTGCCAAAAATGTCGGTGTCAACATTTCAATCGATAGTATAGGCGCACATATAGGGTGCTTTTAATGGTTCCTTAGCATCTCCAGGATTCAAACAAGCACTCTCGGTTGGATTATGACTTTTTATTTAAAAAATCGTATTTATATTTATGTTTAAAAATATAAATATTTGTACAATAATTATCGTTATAAAATCGAAAACACTATCTTTTAAAAGTTATTATAATACAGTTAATATTTTTTTTGTTTATAATTAGAAGTATATAGGTATATCTGTTTTATTTAATAAAATATATTTTTGAATTAAACGACTATATTATGTAGTACGTGAAGACTATGAGGGACTAAGATCGGACCCATGGAACTAATTATTTTAACACTTTCTGAAACTTTACACCTATGTTCTATAATCCATAGGGTTTATGTAGAAAAAAATGAATTTTACACTTACGCTGACGTCACCAAAAAATATACAGTAGCCGATTGAATTTATGTCAAATAACATAGTTTGTATAGTTTTGGGCCTCTAAATATTATTAAGATGAATAGTGCAATATGTAGGAAGGAACTGGGGGGGAGAGATATGGTACCATTTATATACTACTAGATTCTCTATCTTGTATATATGAAATATTGAATATAAATATATTTATTCATATCCATAAACTACAAATAAATATGATGGCCATATTTAAAATTAAATTTATTATTATAATGGTAAACTAATATATTAGGTTACCTTATTAAGATACAAAGAAAAATCGATAATTAGTAGGTAATCAATATATATATAAATATAATATTGTATAGAGTAATAATTTTAATGTTAATCCTCACACAAGGTGTAACACCAAGCATGCTCTATTTCTCTCCCTTATTTTTCTTTTAATACTTTTTATTCAAATTCTGTTTTTAGAAATTTTAATTATTCTTAAAGACCATATTATTAATAACTTAGAATTTTATACTATCTAAGAAATATCATAATTCATAAAGCGATACACAACATCTTTTTTCCAAATGGGAAACACTCTTTTTGATTTGTTAATTGTTAATCAGAAATTTTTTTTTAGTATTTAAAATCTAAATTAAAATTCAAAAAAGTAGTTTCTGAGTCCTTTAACTTTATGTACCTACTAAGTACAATAGTCTTTAATAATGGTTTTACATCAAATATAAAAAAGATATATTATTTTTAGTCTAGTATACTTAGACAATTATTACAAAGAATACAATTGTAATAAATTAATATAATTTATATTAATAATTATACAATCACTATCATTTTAAAATTACCATTGCCTTCATATTTTTTAAATTTGTAGGCTATTACTTATTTATTATCATGGAAGAAGGTTACTAACTATTATGCTTATAGAATATTTAAGTTAAATAACTTCGAAACTACTCGTTCGAACTGTATCACCCTGTTTTTTTTTAAAGACAATTTACAATCTGTTCAAAAATATAACAATATTATTATACTATATTAATATACCTATATCAATATTTTCAAAAAATTCATCTCCTAAACAATATTTACAATAAAAAAAGTAGTTTGTATCACTACAGGACACTCCTTAAATTGCATTTGAATTTTGAGTATGTGAAAGTATGATTCTTTGATAAGATTATATATTTACCAACTATTAAAATGTCCAAAATCTGAATTTAAAAAAAATGAGTTATCAATAAATGTGCAGTGATTTCATCATACGTGTCACCGTGTGGGTACTATACTCGGGACGAAAACTTCAAGACGGCAACTATATTGGTGTATAGGATCATCTTTAAACGATTAACAATATTGCATGGTATTTTTACTTAGTGTTTATATTATCATAAATGTTTGAAATGGTCCAACTAAACAAAATATACGAAATAATGTATTTCAATCTATATAATAGGTACTATATAAAAATTAACCCTTTACTATGCTGATGTAGGGAAAATTTTTCTCATACTTCATCATATGACAACATTGTTTATAATATTATGACACATTATAATATAATGCAACAATACGATGATAAAATCTTGTAGTAATATTATTGTGTCGCACCGTCGTCGCGTTGCAGTGGATGACCGTCGTCGGCCGCGGGGCCGCGCTGTAAGGTTCGCAGTAACGGCTCCGGGCCTACGTATTGTCGGCACGGCGCTCACACGCCGGTGGCCGCCAACTGACACCACAGCGTTTCTTGGGTCGGGCGATCGTGCGGCGCGCGCGGAGGCGGCGACGGCGGCGGCTAGGCGTATATACGCGTATAATGTGTATATATACCCATATATATATATATATATATATACATAAAATATTATATATATATATACGTGTATACGGTATGGGCAGGCCGACGAGGGTATAAGCGAAGCGGAATGTATAGGGAGAGCAGACAGCTCCGGGCGGCGCATTTGTGTCCGCCACCGCCGCCGCCGTCACCCTACCGCCCGCCACCGCACCACAGTCGCCGACACCACACACAAGCGCGCGCTTATACACAGACCCTCTCCGTTTCGCCGCCACCGCCGCGCCACGCCGCAGTCCCACACACGCGACCCGACGCGGCGCGAACTATATATACAGTATACACACCGCCACCACCGCGGCCGACGTCATCACCGCCACCGCATTATATATACCATTCATACCGCGCGCGCGACGTCGGCGGCACATATAGCACGGCGCGCAACACCAAACTCGCGGGACGCTATTAGCCGCCTCTCGCCTAATCGGTCGCCGACGGGACGACGACGCGCGGCGGACACTCACTCGCGCCCCGTTCGCATATACATATCGATGTGATATCATACGCACCGCCAACGTCCGCGCGTCATAGTAATAATAATAGTATTTGACATGATAAATTATTATATTATTACGATATGGGATGTGTTTTTATTATGACTGTTAGGGCTAGGACTCCGATGCACTTTGCATTGTTTCCCGAAGTTAGATGCGACGAGATGCTCGTTTTTTAACGTATATAAACGTTGTCTCGTGTACTTTTTTAATCATAATAAGAAGTTTTTACTATACATTTTTTGATAATTTTCATTTTTTTTTTTTTGAGCATTTTATGGGAGTCTTAAGGCATCAAACACTAAAATCCGGTTTTTTTAAATCTTTGTTTAAAAATTATTTTCTTAAAAAAATTAACTATTTATAACGCGCTAACGAGGTTTTCACATATTTGATCATTATTATTTATGAATCATAATTCTTCGAATGGATCCGTAGTATGATATAAAAATCGTGATCACGAGGACACAAATTAAATGAGAATAATTATTTTTCAGTTATTAAAGTCCAAGTGAAAGACTTAAAATTGTGTAGACCTGCAAACATTTTTTGGTTCAAAACTTGTTTAAAATAAAAAAAAAAAATAAAATAATTGTATAGGTTCTTTGTTTTAAATTTTAGGGCATAAAAACAATATTTTTAGGGCATTTTTTTAAGTAGAGTATAACATTTCCAGCCCTATAATGGCTATAATGTTTTACGCCAATAGTTTACATGAGCCCGAATTATATTATATAGCCGTAGCCCGTAGGTACCTACCTATTATGTTATAATATTATTATATTTGCGTGCGTGAGCGGAAAATATTTCCAAACAAAATAATAATAATAATAATATAATGATATTATGTAGGTACCTACGCGTATACAATATAATACGTGTATTATATTATTTCATGCGCGACGTTTTTATTATTATTATATTTTTCCCCCGTAATATTTTGGCTTTAGGTACCGATAATATACGGAAAAACGACGAGGAAAAAAACATATACACACATATAATATATATTATAAAAACCTTATCCCCCGTGTGCATATATATATATATATATATATATATACCAACAGTTATATATATATATATATATATATATATATAAGTGTGTGCGGTGTGTGGTCCGATCGATCGGGGCGCCATCGACGGTAGCGTGCTTTCGGCCCGTCTGCTGGTCGTCGTGCCGTGTAATTATCAAACGCCGCCACCGCGCTAGACCGCACAGTCACCACCACCACCACTATCGTCTCCGTCGACACCACCACCGCCGTCGTTACCATCGCCGCCACCTCCACATCCACATCCGTCGACACCACCACCCCGCCCACACCGCCACAACAGAGCCGACACCATCACCAGCACCGGCACTCCTTCACATCGCAACCAACGCAGAAATACGCACGCATAACCGACCTCGGGCACAATGTTTATTGCTCTCTCTCACAAGTATTATTCAACGGCCGCCGTACACGCTGCGCACTTCTGCTGTGCCCCCGCGCCGTTAGTAAAAGCCAAACTTTCGAAAAAAAATAATAATAATAATAATAACAACAAAATATGTAAGAAATTTCGCGGGGCGAAACTTCGCAGCGATACAATATATATACATATATACATATCGTGTCTCATGGTGTTGAGCGTATTATAAATATTATATTATATACATTATAACAGTATACGCAATATACGAGCAGTGAGGGGTGTAAATTATTATGTATAGGTATTATAATCGCGACAATTTTTAAAAATTCGCAATTTTTAATTTTTATATGGGCTACACAATTATACTTATTGTATAATAGTGCAGACAGCGTGATGTGAAGCCCTCTTCCGAAATGTCTGCATAATCGTATGAGACTGTTTATAAAAACGGGTGAAGTCATTCTGCTGTACTACAGTTGTAGAGGTCGAATATACTTTGTCATTGAGGTCAATATAGCTGTAACAGATGTATTCAATTGGAATTCAATGATCAATCGTTGCATACGAAAAACGATTTTGTGTGGAGATGATGTGTCAACCTCTATTTCAAAGGATTTTTAGATTGATTAGATTTTATTTATGTTACTATATTATACAGTATTAACTAAGGTAGGTTGAACTAACATTTTATCATATTATAGGTCATTTTTTTGTAATTTTTATACAAAGTGAAGCATTTTTTTTAAATTTTAAATAAAATGTTTATATTTAAAAAATAATTGTATTATTATAATTATTGGAGGGTTTTTGTTTTGATTAAATTTATGGTATACAGATATTTTTTATTTCTATTAATTTTCATATTTTAAATTACTCTGACACCTATGACATTTTTTTTTTATATTTTTTTAGCAAAATGCTAAATATATTTTATGATAATATTGCTATGAAAAAATATATTTCCGAAAACATTGCTTATTTGAAAAAGTCATTGTGTGAATAATATATAAAAAAGAATACTTTAAAAGTTACAAATACCCACGAATATAATATTTTAAAATTACATGTACAAATAACAATAACATCATAATTCTTCGTTTAAATATCTGATTTAGTCCAAATTTGAACTTAAAATGTCTATAAAAAACCACTATAATATTTTAACCAATATAATATTTTTTTTTTTAGATATTTTAGTTGCACTAACTACTATTAGATTACTTTTTTAACTGCTACTTACGAGAAACTTCGTTTTAAATTGTCAATCCTTAGCTATAAACATAGAACATTTTATACATTTTTAACTACAAAATAATTTTCAAATTTTCGAGAATTTTGTCAAAATTTAAATATTTAAATACTTATAAATAAAGAATGTACCTATGTATCTTTAATATTTTCAACGCTTATGAGTTATCAGTAACCTATAAAAATCTTGTACTTAGAAAAAACTTTAAAAAAATCGAAAATTTCTAATGTCTATAATCTGCTCAAAAAGAGTCAAAATATTTTGATAATTTTATGGTGGTATAAAAAATTATAATTTCAACAGCAGGTGAAAATGTCATATGTTTACGGGTGAATATCTAATATCTAATTTTAAATGCTCATAAAATATTAGTTTGACTTTCCGATAAACTTTTTTTTTAATTTTCACTAACAAGTTATGAGAAACCTTGTATTACATTTTCAAGTTTTTAGACAGAGCAAAAATTTTTTATCGACAGTAAAAAGAAAAACTAAAAATTTCTTATGCCTATAAATAGCTTAAAAAGAGTCAAAATATTTTGAAAATACTAATATAAACATTCGATGAAAGTTTCATGTATCTATATTCTATAATTATTATATTTTGTGTTGAACCAAAAAATTAAATCGATTTTATCAAAATTTGTCTTCGTGTAAAAATTTCCGTTTTTTCCAAAAATGATCTCTCAAATTCACCAACTTGATTCACATTCGCATCAGAAAAGTTACTGAAGTAAAAAATTGAAGCATTATTTCATCAACTTATCGTGTACACTGTACACAGACAAAAAAAACACATGTGTATAGGTAGGTACTTATTATAATATATTATAAAGGTATAACGTACAAAATATAGATATTGATATTATATAATAGGCGTAAGTGCGTAATAATAATGAGCAAATACGCTTATGGATAATTTATAATTTATATAATTCGATTTTGAGAAATTAAAGCAATCAGCATATAAGATGTATTGTTTTATTTTATACATAAACCATACATGGGTATGGTAAGTTTTGCATTTTATCTATGTTGAGTATGAGCCTGACGCCCTGACCTAATACAACAATTCTAACACATACCCATATGATTGTATAATATTATATTGTAAATTAAATAATTTGTTAGTTGATACTTAATATAATATACTTTATGTTAGAGAGATTATTTTTCGACTTTCTCAAGTTTTCGTTTGCGCAAGGGTACATTATACCAAGAAATTGGTGCAATTGTGAAATGTATTACATGGCGTGGATACTTGGAGGTTTTAACAAAATCGATATTGATAATGGTTATTTTTTAAAAGGTTAGGGAACAAAATTAAGTAGGAAAAAAAGAACTCGTTCTACTGTATAATAGATTTCAAGTGTACCTCGCATTGAGTAAAGTCGGCCTTATTGTAATGGATGTGTTAAAGTTAAATTCAATGATAAATCATTACGTTATTACGACAGAGGATTCTGAGCGGATACATCGTACCAACCTCTTTTTCTAAGAAAATTGTATAATATGTTTTAACATTTATACTAGTATACTACACAATTAGTATTAAGTAATTTATTTTTTTATAAGTAATAGGTACGATAGATTGAATTAATTATTGCCAAAAAACAACGCGTATATTTTATCATTATTTATTATAATATTATATCATATATTATTATTGTTATAATTTATAACTTATAAGTTTTAAATCAATACCAATTACTGAAATACCATATAGATTATAGAATTATGTGATAAGTTCGTGTTATTATTGTAGAAATATCTTAAAAACAGTCTAAATATTTTAAAAATTTAATTGTGTATAGAAAATAATTATAATATACAATATACAAAATGGAAAAAAAGTTTCAAATTCTAATAATTAATTATTTTTTATTTTTTTCATAGTTACTAAAATTTTTAAAAAAATTTTCAAACTCTCTCATACAATAAAATTGTCACTGTATTTTCGGTATATATTAATTTCGATAAGAAACACCTTTGAGGAACCTTGCCAAACCTCAAAATTTTTAAATTTGATGATTTTTATACTACAAAATTATTTGCATATCTTCGTAATTTTGACCAAATTTCTCTGCATTTATTTATTTTTAAATTTACACAACAAAAATAAAAATAATTTTTCTCAAAAACTGATTTATTTTTTAGTTTTTCCTATAATTAAGAAAACTATTTTTTACTTTTGACCGCCAACTTTCCATCTCCCCTTATGGCTTAAGTACAAACTAGATCAAATTTTCTACTAAATATTCACCTTCAATTATGAATATTGTAACATTTATTTTTTGCATAAAAAAAAACACACACATATATCATGGTAAAAGATATACATTCATAGACTCTCTCTGCAGAAACTTAAACAATAGTTCTAGACATTTTTACTAAATATTCATTATTCAGTATTATTATATGGATTTCAGAACAATTAATTTTTTTAATGTTTTAAGTTATTTTTGGGCCAAACATAAAAATATATTAGAAATGTTTACATAAATTAACACAAGAAAGTCTTAGTTTTATTAATAACTCAAAAAACTATTAAAACTCAAATTTGAATATCAAAACAATGGACTTAATATTGTCTATATATAATTCTGACCACGATTTAAATATCTTAAAATTTGTTAATTACATAAATTTAAATTTTAAATATAAATCAAATCATCAATTAAAGATTCGTCAAACAAATATGCACAGTTTCTCGCCAGTTTTAACTACATTAAACTTCTATTTCATCGTACTGTGTAAGCTACTCATATGCGTAATTTGGTGTATGGGTTTAGTGATGATTAGCACAATCATAATTTATGACATTTGTGAACTAACTGAAAAAATAAGTAGCTGAAGCCCTCAGTTTTTTTATTCGAATTCGCACTGCCTATATTATCATAATAAATTACAGAATTTCGGCATTCGCATTGATTTTTTATGAAAGAAATGTGTAGGTTACCATTGCGAAATGTTTATAAAATTTGATAGATCATCAACTACGATATAAAAATACAAAGTAGATGTGCTACACGAATGCCAAAGTTTCATAAAAATCAAAGTCCTAATGTAAATTGTAGGTCGTAGGTAAGTACTTTACAAAGATATTATTTTTCAATTTTTTTTTTTGTATTCTGTTCTGTTTTTTAATTTAGAGGTATTCGAATATTAATTATAAATAACTATACTTTAGAACCTGTTTCTTTATTCTAAAAATAGGAAAAAATTGTCCTCTTTCTTTTTTTTCTATTTTCTAAACACAAAAAATATACTAAAATTGTTGAAAAATGCATAGAGTATGAAACATAAGTAAACTAACCCAAATTTATTAGTTTTTTTTTTATAGTTTTTTTGAATTATTTAGACTTTTATTCTATGTGGGTGGAGAAGGGGGAGGGTACAATCTTAATTCTAAGATTGACTGATCTATGAGTAAAACTATATAATAGTTTTCAATACTACATCAACAACTGTAGTCATTAAATGAACATAAAGCACGGCTTCAGAATTTATTGGAGGCATTTGAGTAGGTACCTATTTAAATAATGTCATAGTGGTGCCAAAATGTAGCCGGACTAATACCTAATTTCTCATTTTCTTACTATTTATACTAGATCACTTTTTCTTTATTTATTTACTTGCAGTCTTCTTAAGTAATTCAAATATAAGAATTGTGATACTTTTTTTGTATTTGAATACAATTCTTGATTCTAGATACTTAGGAGAAAAAAATATTCAAATACGTATTCTGAAATTTTTTTTTTGTATTTTCATTTTTATACTTGAATACTTTTTTAAACAATAAATATTTTATAAAATACATATTTGTGTCAATAAATTTAAAACCGGTGTTTTTTTTTTCTGGACATAGTCGTGATAAAATTTAATAGAAACACTAAAACCCTCAATTTTAGGTTTTCGTAATAAAATGTAAAATTCTATAAAAAGTATCAATTGTTAATGCATTGAATATAATGTATTCTCAATATTATATATTATTTTAAGTATTCGTATAGTATACGTGTTCAGGAATACCTTTTAATCCAATTATTCGAATACGTACCTTTTCCGAATACAAAATAAAAGTAGGTTTCATTTATAAGAATGTTGTCTATTGTATGTACGTATAATGTACATGCATTTTTATTTACTTGCTTTAAATAATAATTGTTTTGCCTAAAAATATTTGATAATATTATGTGTTATTGTCATAGACCTTATAGGTATCTATTGTTATTGTATAAATTCTAATATACACTCACGCATGTCAACAATTGAACAGTGTTGACAATAGATACCAATACCTACCTACAATTTGATTTTTGAAAACAAATATTGAGTGTCCAGCAGTATATCTATTCCTGCTGGTGGTCTATTTTCGATCATTACCTACTTAATAAGAAAATAAACGACTAAAGTGTATGTTATCCCACATTTTTTTGTAATGTTTAAAAATGTCGTGTTCTCGAATTTTGTTGAACGTAACATACATATAGGCATACATAAATGTTCGTAATCGACGTTCGTCAACCTATATTTAGGATACGAATTACAAATTCGTATGATATCGTTGTCATATATAATTTAACTATGTATTTATAATATTATTTTTGTTTGTGTTGATATTTGTGTAATATACTTGTATGAAAGTTTTTTTTATTTCAATATTAGACCTTTAATATATTTTATTGTGGTAGAAATAGTTTAATATGCCATATTAAATTCATTATAGATAAATTGTTGACTTGGTTCAGGAAGATATTGAACTCGTTGAATAGCCTTGTGGCTTTTTGACCTTTAGAAGAAGCTGAGATTAGAGCTGTGGGGAATATGACTATAGGCAACATTAAATTGCTCAAAATGTTTTTGAAGGATAGTTTCTATTTACAAATTCAATAATTATCTTAGTATAGTTTCTGTTATATAATAAATACCTTCTAACTATTCTATACCTATAAAATATTTTACAACACAATGTATTATTGTATCAATACTAAATAAATAAATACTAATAAACCTACACTCTCGCGAGTCGACAATATAACTGCAATCAACAATACATTTTTAATACAAATATTCGAGTGTCCGGCAATATACTTCCGGAGTACTGTATTTCAAAGACTCACACCGTAACAGCAAGGATGCGACTGGCTGTTGTACGCAGACGCGTAGCCAGGAATTTTTTAGGGTGTTGTTTTAATTATATATTTAAATATCACTTGGCGGGAGGCCACAACCCTCTTCGCTGTAATATTCATAATAGTCAAATTTCAAAATAATAATATCAGATATATATTATATATATATATATATATAATTAAACTATTTGACAATATATTTTTATAGATATCTGAAGCATATAATTAATTATATAAAATATATTTTTTGCGTAAAAACGGCTGACCGGGGTGTTACAACACCCAAAACTCCCTCAGACTACTCCACTACTGATCGTACAGGCGGAAGAAGAATCACATATCTACATGTACTCACTACAGTTATTGTATGATTTAAGGATTTAACACTTAGGCACTCAAATGCGGTATGATGACATAACTCAGTGTCTTGGTCTAATGACGAATAAATACGTACTATAATATAACTGATGACAGATCAACGATTTTTGGTTTTGAATATTTTACGCGTCAAAGGGAGCATAATATTTTGTAAGGTTCGGCCTCGTATAACCTAGATCCGTCACATTAGCGCAGTATCGTAAGCGGCAAAGGCGGGCGAATATGGCACGGAAAAAAATAGTGGTGCCCAAGCACACCTTGCCACCCTCCCACCATCATACCCACCACCGATAATGACGCCTCTGCCGTATTAAAGCTAAAGCGCATATACAATATATACAGGTATAATTGGTGATAATAGCCCAAACTTATAGGTATTAAAATGAACTAAGAAAATATTATATTATATTATATTAGTTCATGGTATTAATTGCGAGCTAGGCATCATGCACCTCCGCGGTTCTATAAATGAAATATCAGGACTTATTTTTGTTCAGCTCTGTACAGTCATTGACAATTATCTACACTGCAGCTTGGATCAAGGCGGATTTATAAATCTACCTTGATTCGGATGTTTATATGCATACAATAACTATAATTATTTTAATTCATGGTGTATATAGGGAACGGCTTTGTACGTAATTAGCATATTTGTATATAACATAGAATAAGATAGGCATGATAAAAAATGTTTACGATTTAAATCATTCTTATTAAAATTACACCAATTTATAATTATTAATTTTTCACTAGTTTATAAATATTTAACCAAAGCATATTTAGGTGTTTCAATGTTTGTATCTACCTATGTGTTTAGTAGTTACTTACCGCTATTATGTATTGTTATATTATTGTGGGCACTTTTCCAAAAATACAATAAATTATTTCGAAATTAGATCAAGAAATGTCTAAGGCGGATTGGCAAAGCTTGAAATATCATGCGAAATAAATTAATTTTCATTTCAGAGAATTTTATATGTAGCACGTCATACAGTTACAAATTTAGAATATAAAAATATGTTTTTAATAATTGGTATAATAGGTACCAAGCTATGTGATCATTATTAAACATGCAATAGAAGAATTAATATTCAAAAATGGCGGATATAGGGCGTAGGGTATACCTATCGTAAAAAAGAAAATTCTTACTGCTACAGAAAAAAATTATGGTAAATTAAGTAAATCCGTTATTCTGCTCCTCTATTTATGACTTGATATGTCATATAATGATTTCTATGTAGGTATGACACAACTTAAATTCATAAAATCAAGATTTCAAATCTATTAACAAAATTTGCAATTATTTGTATACTATAATTTCAAAATATATAGAATAGGTTTCAATAGCATATTCATAAATAATTTTATCAAAAATTTAAAAAAATATGTTTTATACTTAATTTTGTCTGAATAAATAATACGATAATATTTGTATTATCATATATTCATATTTATAATTATATATATATTTTATACAAGTTTATTTATAAAAGTAACTATTATTTTGTCCATACTATCAGTTATGATGTTAATTTCTATTAGGGATAATATATTCTTAAACGATTTATAAAATTATCTAAAAACTACATTATGCCAGATTAGAAATTAAAAAAAAAACCAATCATACATTTTTAATTTTCATTGTTTTTATTTATTCATTAAAAATTGAATATCCTTCACTCATTAAGGTAAAATGTATGATTTGCTATTGTTTATACTAAAAAAGTAAGAAAAGCAACCAAGTATTTTTGCCATATTCAAATGGATACTTTAATAAATTATTGGTCATTAGGTTTTTTAGGGCTATACTAAAGAGGTGGGTATATGGGGCAAATGTCTTAGGGTGCCACAAATTTTAGTGGCACCAAAGCACAGTGAGCGATTTTTTAAATTTAAATATGTATATTGAATAGGGGTGCTAAATATTATTGCTCTGGCTTCTGAAACGCCAATGTTAGTTAGCACAGCACTGGATTTTGAGTTCTAGTTATCACAATTTAAATTATTGGTGTTAAAGTATATTTAGGTATTAATTTGTGATTTTGTAGTCTGAAATTTATTCAAGAAAGATGTTGTTTTTAAAGCCAAGTTCTGACATAATTCAAATAATATTTAAATACAGAAAGACTGAAATACATAACTGAATTTTCTTAAGTGAAAAAAAAAACAGTGTAGTAACAAGTAGTCACAAGGGTCGCTGCTGTCAGTCGACCATATTATTATTATTAGTTGTTGTTTTTTGGCACACTATTGAAACTAACTACTTTGCAGTATTGTGCTAAAATTTATTACATTTATTCACTACACTAGCAACATTTTAAAATATTTTTTAAAGAAAAGGCGATTATAAAATATGATATAAATAAAGGTCCTAAACAAGAAGTGTGTTTAATAATTTAAGTAATAACTAATCAATAATCACATAGTTTATTCAGTTTTTTCATACCTAATTTAAAATTTTTCATTTGTTAATCAGTTATGATTTTTATTAGATATTTAGTTTTTAGTTTTTTTTTACTTATTCATGTTAATGGTTGGAAGGAGGTGTTATAAAGTAGTTTTGTAAGACACAAAATATCCATTGAACTACAGTACTCCAGAAATACATCTCTAGTTATACCTATGAAATTTAATATCCTGTAGGTACATATGCCCAAAATATTGAACAACCAAATAGTTTTTGATCAAAGACTCAAAAAAACACAAACAATAAATCTTGCTTAGTTATTATATATATATGTTAGAATAATAAATAGAATACAAATACCAATAATACTTTCTTCGGTTTAAAAAATATATATTCTACGTATAATACGATGAATAAAGATAATGTTATATTAAAGCATATATAAGTAAAACACGATACAAAAGTTGTTTAAAAATATACCAAATAAAGAACTGTGAGTTTAAAAAAAAGTATTTAATATTTATAAATATTACAATGTGTTGGACACATCATAATTAAATCAATCTCAATTTTTCACATGTAATTTTACTTAGATACTAACTAAAATGATGCATAAATAACATAAAAATTAAAATTAATATTTATTAATTTCAAATAAAACATTGCAGTGTCGCAACCAGAATTATTTTCAAGCGAGGTCCATATTTCTTTAAACATAGAGAATTTAACTAAAGAAAAAAATCTGATTTATGAGTACTAGTAATAATCCAATCTAAAGTTGGGGGTTTCCAGACCTCCCTGGTTGCGTCACTGAAACATTATACCTATATTTGTACAGAATGTATAAACTACAAACTTTACAATTAAAATAAAAAAATGTATTGAAATAAATAATTTATCACTAAATCCTCTAATAAAACGTAGTGTATTATCCTACTCAAATGCTTCAAATAATTCTAATCTTTACCAATAAGTATTTAAAATATAAAAAAATAATTTAAATAATAAAATCAATATCACAATATTTAAAAAAATGTTGTTCCTATTCCATAATATTTATAAGTATTATTATATATTTAATAGTACATATTATTCATTAATGGAATGCAAGTAAAATATGTGTCAATCTAAATACATAAAAAAAAATGACTAATAACTTAAAAATATTAAAAATGAAAGTATTTAATTGATACCAATTTGCTAATAAATTTATTTTATTTTTAGTTAAATTTAAAAAATATAAATTATACATTTGGAAAAAATGTAAATACTTTATTCGTTTGTACTAAAAAAAATGTAATAAAATTGTCATTAATAAAAAAGCTAATTAAATATTTATAAAAAGCAATATATAACTAGTAAATGTCAATGTTTCAAAAATGTTAGTCTTGTTGTATGTACTTGATATTTATGTTATAGTACAAAATAGTTTATGTTAATTATTAAAAATAATAAATAATTATCTACTAAATATACCACCATACATATGAATTAATTGTACTCTGATTTTACCCAGATATATCTTAAAAATTGTAATTCCTTTTCATTATATTTAATTTCTTAAAATATACCCAGCAATTTGAATGGCTTATTTAATTATGCTAAAAAGTAGTTTGTTCATAAAAAAAAACATTTAAAAGCTTATAACTATTTAAATATATGTTCTCAGCTTTAAAAACTTTTTGAACAAATAACACTGTAAAATATGTTAGTTAGTTTAAAAAGTGTCTTTTGTGTTGACAATATGTTACAGTTGTAGAATATCTTGTAGTATTTCATGAAATCGGTTGATTTTGTGATATTTGTCTCGTAATTATAGACAAGTTTCTGTTGTCGTTTTAGTGGGTTTAATAAATTGTTTGTTTTTGTTGTGATATTTACTGTCCTGAAATCATAAATGAAACAAATTGTAATCTGAATAAAAAGGGTTTTGAGAATATAGTTATACGGTTATAGCAGTGATGTATATCATTATCTGTTAAGTCTATTATTAGTAAAATATTATTAGTATACAGTTGGTTAAAACTTATAGAATTATTGTGGTATTTAAACAAAATAAAAATGTTAATTTTAGAAAATTGTATTGAAATATATTTGGGATAGGCAACTAATAGCTCACATACCTTTTTTATCAGGCCCATGATACATTTCAAATAATTTTATAAAATGTTAGCGTTTATATATTATATTTTATTTGATTAGGTTTTCCGTAAAACATAGATATTAATTCTAGTATTAGAATGATATTAACTTTAGTATTAAATTGCAGCTTATTAATTAAATGTCTAAATATATATTTATACTTTTTTTTTGTCTTCTATACTCTCTGACCCACTAGATTTTTAAGTTCTAAAAATTGGTCCTCTGGTAATTTAAGAGTTACCCATCCTTGTTATATACTATAAAAATTAAGACAAATACAATGAAAATCCAGCAGATCAGCCAAAGACTCTTAAGATAATTATTTGATATTAAAAAAAAAAACCTAACTAGGTCATAAATATATGCTATTTGAGTGAATTTACTCATTTGTATATAATGTAACTAAAACCATCTGAATCCATCTATGACATAATTTTTATGGTATATTATTTATTCCAAATATATAAAGTATATTATATTACACATATTACATATACCTACTATGAATAATTTATTAATTTTAAAGTATTTAAAAAAATAGATTGAGATAATTTATAAATAAATATAAAATGCATGAAATACAAATTTTTTTAGTACTAGTATAATTTTAATTTATATATATATATATATATATATATATATATACATTATATATTTGGTATAGTTTTTATTTAATTTGCTAAACTTAGTTAGTCACAAAACATACCTCTATAAATAATTGATGAACTGTAATAAACATATGTATGGACTGAAAAATTTAACAAAAAGCTCAGACTTAAAATGTATTTAGTCAACTAATCATTTAGATCATCCATATCATTATCAGTAATTATTTTTATGCTTATAAAAATAATTATCAAACATTCAAACTCAATAGAATTACTAGTTCAACACAAACTAATGATTTATAAATAATATGTACAATATTATATCATAGACTTAAATTAAAATAATCTGTCTAGTAAATTGGTACTACTTAAAAAATGCTAAACTATACTCAATATTTTAATTCAATACCCTAAGCCTTAAAGATGAAACATCCTTAAAATATAAAGACAATGGCATATTGTTTAAAATTATATTTATAATAAGTACCTCATCTTAGATTTTTAATTGTGACTATTATTAAATGTTCTTTATAAAAAGATCATATTTCCAATTTTTTTAAATTTTTAATGTTTTAAATTTGTATTATGTTCTATGACTTTATGATTATCACTCAATAGTTGATTAAATATTCAAAATCAATATATTTAATACAACAGAAAAATATTTTATGATTGCTATTTAATGTGTGTTATTCTAGTGTATAATTTACTAGTATGCATAAAATAGTAAATTTTGTTTAAATATATATATGCCCATCATTTTCAGCTATAAATTCAATGATAAATTCTAAACAAATTAAATTAATTAATTTTATTGCATGTACTTACTTCTTTTACTTCTTGTGTTCAATTTGTATCAGGTTTCATACGTTTACGATTTGGTTCTCTGGGTTCAGCTTCCATTACTTTTAGACGACTGTTGTATACTTTGTGATCATTTAAACACTACAAATATTAAATTAACAAATGAAAATAAAAAATTCAAAACATCAGTTCTGATATGTTTTAGCAACATTACATTAATAGCTCGTGTTGCACTTTCCAAATTATCATAAGTCACATAACCATAATTCTTGCCATCAATGACATTAATATTTCTTAAGCCTTTAAACATTTTAAATGTATCTTCTAATAAGCGCATTGGAGGAATAACTGGTTTGCACACAAAAAATAATCTATAACATATATAAATATATATAAAATAACAAAAATTAGATTAAAACCATTTGTTACCTGAATGAATTATCTGACGATGGCAAAAGAACTTTTTCATTTCCTCTTTTTGGTGCTAATGGTGAACTATATTCGTCCGCCAAACATAAAGAAGCTAGATAAAATGTTAAAAATAATTAAATATTAATGTTAATAAATAAACAATGGGGTTTTTTTTTACCAGATGTTATACTAGCATTTTTAATCACGGCCAATGCTTTGGTGACAGTACTAGAAAGCACTTCTATATCTTTTGAAATTTTGTTTGCTATAGGATCTACCGCTGATGAGATAGATCTACAATTATATTATTAATTAGTTAATATTACATTATTATATTAAATAATCTTACATAGAAGAACTACTGAATTCCAGTATTATTGGATGGCCTGGTGGGTATTCAAAACCATTAATTCGATTTACAGCATACTCAGCTGCTGCAATACTATTATAAATAACTTGAAATACCTTCTTATCGTACATTTGCTAATTTAAAAATATATAAAAAGTAAAATTTAGTATAAAAATATTATATACTAGCACTTGTTAAATACACTACCTATATTATTTTTTACAACTATAAGTTAAACTTGTTAAATAAGTATCAGAATTAATGACGTAAATAATGAATATTTAAAAACACTAAGACAATTACAATAATTTTAACTAACAATGTTTTTTATAATATTAGATAGCCCTATTTTCCTAAGATTTCAGTAATAGGAAGATTATTTGATATGCAATGCTAAAAAATGTTTTAAGATTTTTTGGTATTATAACATTAAGTTCAAATGGAACAAAAAAAAATTTTGTTATCAACATTTTTTAATGATTTTAAGTCTACTTAATTATAATATTTTTACAGCAACAAATAAAACTGTAAACTAAATTAATAAAACATTTTTTTTTTGGTTATTCAGTCAAATCATTAGATGATATGTACTAAATTAATTTACTAACATGTGAGGTTTATATTAAAATATAATTATTATTTATTTGTAAGTAGCATACTAAACAATAATTAATGTTAAAAATAAATACTATATATTATCATTATATTTATGTATATTTGTGACTGTACCTGTCTTGACATTTCCTTAACTAATTCCAATTCAGGAGCAATATTCATAATTTTATAAAGTTCATTGTATGAGACAATTGATGAAGTATAAGCAGTTAAAACACTAGGTTCATCTCGGTGTTGATGTGATGGAGGTGCAAGCAGTGAATAACTACTAGTTGGATCTATAACAAAAAGTAACTTTTCAGTTATTTGATGTACTTTTATTATGAAAAAATAGTTTTCATATTTTTTTTTAAATTTATACTTAAAATAATAAAACAGGTTTTTGACTTATAGATTAGATCAGCAGTTTTTAGACTTTTGTAGAACACGGACTTCTGATGAGATTTTTAAAAATTGTGGACCTATTAATTTTTTTCAAATACCTTTTTTTTTTTTACAAAATGTTTCATGTTATTATAATCAACATTAAAGTAGTTATTTTATATTACAAAATACAAATTATATCTTATCACCGATGTAATAAAGATAAGATAAATTACATGAAAAAAATAAAATAAAAATAACTCGACAATTGTAATACTGCACCTATATCACGAATATTATGTGTTAATGACTCAGTGGACCCCCAACATCAGTATTGCAAAACATCAGGGGACCGCAGACTACAGTTTAAGAACCGCTATATTAAATTGTCAAATTATTCTACGAGAATATTTAGATATATAAATTGATATATGTTCTAATAACTTAAAATCATTGTATCAGTTCAAACAACCAGAACATTTATTTCAATAATTTCAAACATTATAAGGCCTGAAAATATAATTAAATTATGCAAGAAGCTTATTATTTGCATGGATAAATTAGTTTTAAATTTTAATCATTTTCCTACAAACTATTATGTTAATTTTATCTTAAAACTATAGCATAATATATAAAATATAATGGAAAATTAAAAAACTTCAAAATAAAACAGTATTGTACAATGTTGGACAAAATAACGATTATAGTTAACAGGTGATTATTGTTTAATTTACAACTTATACATTTCAATATAAATGAATTCATTTTTATTTATTTATTGAATTTTATATATTTAAAATTGTATACAAAGATTGCATTTTTAATCATAGAGTAAGAGAATTCCACTTACTATTTTTCTAATTCAAAAATTGTAATTATTTTAACATAATTTTATATCATCATAATCTTTAACATTGGTAGATGCAATGAATGTATTTTCATTACAATTTATCAATTTTAACTTATAAATTTATCTTTATAGACTTAAATGATCGGTGATTCAGTTTTTTTTTTTACCTAACCCTGGGTACTTATTTGAAGTTAATGGAATCAAAAAAATAATACAGATGACTCTTTTGTGTTCATTATAAATATTAATTAAGTTGATCACAAACTTAGTTATACACTTTAAATACCATAAAATATTAGATATTTATGGTTACTTTTAGAATCAATATGTCTAGGATAAGACGGAGGATATACAGATGGCCCATCATCATGTTTGGGTTTAGCAAAAACAGCTTTATAATTTGGTCCGCATTCTTCAATAGCTAAAGCAGCAGATGAAGGCCTAAAAAAATCAAACTAGTTACATACTATTTTCTTAGTTTTATTGTAAAATATTTTATTTTTAATTAATAACTGTTCCTACTTTGAATAAGTTATAAATGCTATTCCTTTTGAATCTCCAGTATCTTTATTTGTAACAATATGAACTTTAGAGATTTCTCCATATTGGCTAAAAATGTTTTCTAAATCTGATTCCTTATCAGTTTTTGGTACAAATACAAATAGTCTATTATATTCCATTTCCGAATTACTTCTTATATGACCAGGACTATTGAATAATAACAAATTTAACTTAAGTAATTGCATCAAATTGAATATAAATAGGTATTATCTAAATCTATTAGGTAGGTACTGATACAAATAAACATAATTTATAATAAGTATTCTATGTTATGTTTTATATTAACTTTAATTAAGTATGACTAACTTGAATAATAAGTTGATTTATTAACAATAAGACTAGTAGTATATAAGTATAAAATACCTGGTGGCCATTAAGACTTTCATACGCCGATTTGATGATTCTATTTTATGTCCGTTCATTGCTTCAATGGCTTTAAAAGCCTCTGATGCTTTTGAATATTTTATGTATGCAACTCCTTAAAAAAAAATTTTTAATGTTTTTACTAAATGGATAATGATTAATGAATAATAAGTCTATCTAATTTAACAAGAATTAGAAAAATGAAATATTAATTAAAAGTCTTGGTCAAATTTAAACTAGGAAATATGTATAATGAATAAAATATATTTTAATTAAGAAAAGTAAAAATTAAATTGACATGTTGTATTTCAATAACAAAATATTGTATTATCATTAAAAATACATAGTTTTTACTGGTTTTTAAAACCATAAAACAGCTGCTAATTAAAATAAATAAGGCTAAATATTACCTTTTACATTGTCACTGTTGCGGTCTTTAACAATATAAATATTTTTTACTTCACCAAAATTTCCAAACATCTCTTTAAATTCATTTTCAGATATTGGGTGATTTTTGTCATATAATACGAAAATTCGAGAGTTTTCTGGGTCATTATTATCATTCTGTTCATCTTTCATCTTAAAAAAATGACGTAAAACAAAATGGGTAATTAATAGATACAAATGTTCAAGAATTTGAGATCAAACATTAAAATGTTACACAAAATTTTAAAGTAAGAGTAAATATATAATAAGTATTAACTATTTTTTTATAGATAAGCTAAACATTTTATGTGGCGTCTTTTATCACTAATCACTACAATCAGGTTAACCAGTTTCACCAAATAAAATAAAGAAAACATAGTGAAAAAATGTTGATAATTTGATATTTTTATCAAATTTGAAATTATCTTTATTTTAAAATAGTTTAGTCTTTAGTGGTTAAGTGTTTAATGTCTTTAAACTTTATACTTTAAAGTTAATCACCGTCCTACCTACTTATTATTTTATTTAATTTTACTGACGTCTTGGCTTATAGGCACAAAACGCCCAACTTTTTTTTTGGCCAATAAAATTTGAAAAAATATTAGGTTAATATGCTTATTATTACGTATCTACTTACACATTTTTAAATTAAAAGAAAAATATTCTGGATCGTGTGGTGCTGGATTTACAACCTTGTCACATGTTATAGATGTATTTGAGATAGAGCAAAGAAGAATAATTGTTTGAATAATAATAGTTGTATTAATACTTTATACATTTGTGGATAGAGTGTAAGACTCTGCCTAAGAAATAAATAAATTTAATATTGTGGATCTGGACTTATAGTACGAGCTATTAAGGCTCGGCCCAACAACCTGCATCTAATCCCTTAAAAGTGGGTGTACTTAGAATGAAACTTAAAAAGGCAACTATGTTTGGGCGCAGCCCAACGACCAAACTAAGTTCTATAGCGTGGGATGTTAGACTAATTCTAATTACTATGTGTATTGAGACTCGTATACTATTAATATCGACTATTAATACAGTCTCATCTATATAGCTTATAGCTAAACGATAGAAGCTAGAAGGTGGATCAAAAGTGGCTACTAGGTCTAGGTGTTGTGCTACATCGGCTCACTTACGATTTTAAGCTCTCAACTTTTTATTGACATTCATAGGAACTATGATAATTCTAAAAATTGCTGAGCGGGTTTAGTCCGCGAACAGTTTGTTTTCAACAGCTTCGAAATGACACACTCGTCGGCATAACGTGTGTACCGCGGTTTCTTAGACAAGTTGGCCGTCATAAATATGTTCGGCAATTTTCGATAAATGTGATAAAGGTAACATATTATATAGTTAATATAATATCTATTTTGTAAAATAAAGTAAAAATTCTTCTCACACAAAAAAAAAAACTTGAAGATTTTACACCATATTGCAATATATGAAAAAATGTTCATCTCTACATAAAAATCCCCCCCCCCCCAAATCTCAAACACTATTTTTGTCTATGGTCAGAGTGTAAGAACTCTGGTCGAGAAATTAGTTACAATAAGACTATTTGGATCTGGACTTATAATTCAAGCGGCGATCTTAGATCGAAGTCCAATGACCAAACTAATTCATATAAGATGGAATGACAGGGTGTTAAGATTAATTCTATAATGTTATGGAGTCTCGGGACTTGTATTTATAGTCTCGCCTATTATATTTAGCTATACGGTTGAGAATAGAAAATGGATCAAAGGTGATGACCGGATGTCACAGTCAGAAATCCGTTAAAATATCAGGGAGGCCTAACATTTTTAACATCAATGTGGGACTTCGATCTCACATAATTAAAGAGCCGTCAGTTTGGGGGGGGGGGGGGGAGGGGCTAAGACCCTCGATTTCCGTCAATGACAGATGTACAATAGTCCTCCTAATACTCCTAAAAATGTGTCTAGACAATTTTTTGTTATATTATAATTAATTATAATTAAAATCTTTACCACAATCATCACTCATCATAAAATAATAATTGAAAGTATAAATATCATACAAAAAATATTTAAATGATTGATTGTTATTAGGTACTAAATAAAGATTAACGCGGCTATAATAGGTATCGAGAATAATAGTTCAAACTTAGAAGTCAGTAAGAGGCGACAACAGTCTCAATGTCGTATCTACCAACGCCATGAGTAAATATTATAATGATGTCGATTAAAAATTTAAAATTTCGATGATTGGTCGTGTAACATATTTAAAAATCGCTTATCACCACCCCATATACTATTTTCAATGCAATTACTTATATACTATATAAGCTGCAATAATCTCGTAATAAACAAAATAAGACATAGAAATGGCATCGCTTACACACACGTCATAACAATTCTCATATCAATAGAAAATGTATAATGTTGAGCTGCACGAGCGTATGGTGGGGGATATTTTACCGAGTATAAAGACCATTTATACTTGATCATGGCTTAAATTGAATTATTATTTGCTTATTTAAAAATATACCCATTACGTTTTACAACTAAAAGTGCAAGCAACACTTACACTGCTTATATGCACACTACGCCACTCGTCTCTTGGTAGTTTAATATCTTATGGACGATCATAGGTGCTATAGAGGGTAATCGGTTAAAATATCCATATTTAAAAATTAGAAAAACTTTTTAATTTATTATCACAAACATTTTGAAATTTCATAATAATTAAATAATATAAAATACATTTATAAGTTAAATTTTAAATAATACAATTACGTAGATTATACTATTGAATGTTTACAACTGACTTAAGTCAATATTAAACCAATTTTATTAGTACATGTGTGTGCACGTCGATCCACGAGCTGAGCTTGGTCTGCTTTGATAATATTGTATATATTTTTATGTTTTATAATTATCTTTCAACAATAAGTTAATTTAGCTCAACAGTTATTACTTAAAATCATAGAACTAATAAGGTAATAAGGTATGTAATTTGAAAGCATATTTCGACCGTTGAATATTTTTAATTTTTAACCAGATTCAAGCTATACTATATTGCTATGATAATTCTGAGTTTATAAGTGGGCGTGGCAGCAAATATTTTGTTTTCGGCAACTATGTCTCAATCCTTGAAATATTGAATTGTACGCCTCAGTTGCTAGGAATCAGCCAACGTGTTGGTCGTTGACGGCCGTTAAATATGTTAATAAGCTGAGTACTTTAATGTAGGTGATAAATTAATGAGAGTATAAATAATTTAATAAAGTAAAAAGTAAAACTATTCCGCCGGCTTACTACTCAGCTGGCATAGGCATTAATGCAAGTTCAGGATGCATTAAACTTAGTATAAGGTATTAATTGTACAAGTAAATAATACATTTTAAGTACATTTACCCGACTACTTGTGTCTTTTGGCTATTGTTACCTACGATCCAAAACTTTAAAATATGTGTCTCCGTGAATATGAACACTATTTGTTGTCCAGTAATACCTACCTATTTATTTAAGTAATACTTTTAAACAACATTGCACTTTACAAATTAATAATTACAAGTCAACATTTTAAGTGTAGGTGTGTCTAGGTGAGCAATGTTACGACCAAACTCTGAATTAATATCTAAAAAAGTGAGTAGTTTTACGATCTGTCTCTATAAGATTCTGAGCGGAGTGATAAATGTATTGTTATTTAAATAATTTAATAAAATAGTATGTAAAATTAACCTAGAATCTATGTTTAGATTTTTATATATTTATACTGTAACTAGTTTAATTAACTTGATTGAAGTTAATGTGTATCTAAAAATGTATAACCTATTAAATAATAGTGTGAGTAACCACTAAGAATTTAATTAGAAAATTGTATGCTACCGATCATCTTATATTTCAATATTCTTAGACATTTTTGCCTGTTCAAAAAAAAACATTTTTATAATAATGTGTTTTTTTTTGTAATGAAATGTATTCAAAATTATAGTTTATTCAATTTTAAGGTTTGGGGTGATTTTTAATAGAAAATTGAATCTAGTTGGTACTTTTGAGAGGCCAAAATTAAAATTTATAGAAGTTTTCAAAAGCGTCAAAAAAAAAAAAAAAAAAATTTAAGAAAAAACGAGAAATTTTACTCAAAACTATTTTTTTGGTAAAATCGTTTTGATTTTCGTAGTAACCAAGGTCAGACGAGTCAGTAACTCAAAACTAATACTTAAAATTTTCACCAAATGTTAATGATTATTTTCCATACTAGATAAAATTTTCAAAATGTATTGACCGTTTTAGAGTTACTTATAAACACTTGGAGTTTTCAATAATTTTGATCTTTTGTTAAATACATTTTTTTGCTTGTCCAAAAAAATTGAATATTTAATACAAGGTTCCTCATAATTTGTTCAATTAACTAATTACAAAATATTAAAAATACATAATCGCAATATTTTTTACTTAAGCGTTTAAAGTTGAATTTAAAAAAAAATCGTAAAAATCACTATTTCGAGTTAGAAATTCAGAAACATTTTTCATTTTATATCTTAGATTTGAATATTTTATACGAGATGATTCCTCATAAGTTTTTCTATATTTAAAAAAAAAAATCACCAAAATCACATTAACTTTTTATGAGTGTATGAAGTTCAAATTTTCATGACATTGAAAATTAACCTGTAAATTAATGATTTTCTAATTTTGATGTAATTCAAAAAACGATTTAGATCCTAATATCATATTATTTTATCTATAAATCATGTTTATAATAAAATAATAAATACTATAACTACTTATTAAATGTTTACAAGACTTCAATTTAATGGGAATCAAACAACTATTTTCTATATTTTTTTTCTGAATTAAAAAATACAGTAATTTCTGATTTTTTTTCTTATCACTCCGAGAGAATTGTAGTATCAACTTCTATGAGGCAGGTGAGTCGAGGTTCATGTTTGAATGATAGTGCGTAATGGTCGCGAAAAAAGCAATTATAAAAAAAACCGTACCACATACCTATTTTGATAAAACAAAATAACATTATTTTGTATCCCGTAAGTAGCTGCTGCTGCTGCCTGCGATTATTATTAATTATTGTTGTTGCCGTTGTTTAATAAGTTGTTGGTATCTATCAACATTCTCTTATAATTAAATATATTATTATGTATTTATGACTTATGTTCATCTGGCCGTGCCGACTTGCTCCGCCACTGTTTCGTGCCCGTTCGCACTGATTTATTATAAGTATAAGTATAATTTATAACCGTAATATAATGTTATACATATAAATTCCTGAAATGCGTCCTGTTAGCTGAGAATATTACTTCGACTTGCCAATTAACACACACATTCACACAGATAAGATGAGTAACAACAAGGACAACAAGACGTTCGAGAAGCTCAAACAATTTTTTCGCATTAACCGAGGAGGTCCAAACTTAGGTGAGTTTCCCTTTAATGTGTGTGTGCCGACAATTGTTGTATTATTGTGTTTGAATTTTACAGGAGCTCTGCGCGTAAAGGATGACTACACGTTGACCGAGGATCAGGGGCAAAGAATTTCTTCTGAGTCATCAATACACACCAGGATCAAAGCTATCAAAGAATTAGCTGAGGTAGCTAAATCCCATCGTCTAGAAGAGGTAATGCTTTTACACTTTTTTATACTATTGGATTGCTTTTGAATGTTGACTGATTCAAATGGCTCATGATAAAAACTAACCTGCATTAAATATTTACTTAATTCACTAAGAGTCCAAGGGCTTCTATAGTACCTACTTGTTTATTTTACATTAAATTCTATTATTTATTTTAATAGAAACAAATGTTGTACTAATCAAAGAATTTAAAATTGTTTGCTTGTTCTACTTTGGCTAATGTATGTATGGTTTGTAATCTTTTAGACGAGATTAAGTTCTTCATTAATTTCTTTAACTTAGAATTTAAATACTATTTCAAATTGAATGCTAATAATAAATGTTTGTTATTACTTATGTCTCTGCCCAAGATACCATTATGGTGTTAAGATACCTAACCATTAGTAAATCATTGAGTTTGCAAATAAATTACAGGGATCAATTTTTTGAGTAGATCATAATGTATTATATTGGAATTATATGTTAATTTTAATTTTAATATTTATTATGTATGTACACTGTGCAGAATGGAGCCAGGTTTATTTTCTTATAGCTATATGCATTTTTAGGGAACACCGTTACCCAACCTTTGGTAGTGTTTAATTTATGTATGTATGAATATAATTTTATTTTAGCAACAATTAAATTTATTATTTATTTTTATCATTTGGTTTCAAAATTATATTGTTTTACAGAATGCTGTTGCAAGTTTATGGCTCCGAGTACATGATTTATTTAGTCACCATGTTCCTAAAGAAGATCGCCATTTGGTGTTTACACTTATTAGATCCATTATTCTTGGCCAATTTGGAAATCTTGGAATGTTAAGAAAGCATTTTTTTAATTTTATTAAAAGCCATACTATTGCTGAAGATATATCATACAGGTTAAATATAGTTGTACTAATTTGTATGTAAGAATTCATATTACACAGTTTTTAATAATTTATTTATTATAATTAGAGGTCGGATTTCTAACTAATAATATATATTTTTAAATTATTTGCATTCAAATCAAAGTGGTAAACCTTGATAAATAGTTATATGCTTAATTTACTTAACAAAAATATATAAAGTATAAAAGTGCTAGTTTGAAGAATTTATTAGAAAATAACCAATGCATAAAAGATTTTATTGAACTAAAATGACAAATTTTTGTTTATATGGCTCTCTAAACATTCAAAAATTTATACTTTTATGATTCTTTACAGCATATGTACTTTCTTATTTACAGAAAATTGAAATCCGACTTCTAATTATAATTCATTATAAATAATTTTACTTTGAAATTGATTATAGGTTAGAATTGTTAGAGTGTCTTACTGATCACGGCCGTGACATTGTCTATCTAGAAGAAGAAATATGCCCTTGGTTAACAAATTGGGGTGCATCTGAATTGGCTCCTGCTGGTTTTACACTACAATGGCTTGAAATATCTATAAATGTCATAAAATTTAATGCCACCTATTTAGACGATGAAGTCATCAATACTGTAGTTCAGTATGTATTTATTGTATATTATATATATTAAATTAAGACTTATAAATAATTGCTGCAGCATAAGATTTTTTTATTATATATTATATAATATGCATATTTTTTCTTCAAATAGGAGTTCATTTTATGTATGCTGTTATAGTAAAGATGAAAAAGTTGTTTTAGAAAGCTTACGGCTTTTGGATACAATTATATGCTATAATCATTTGCCTCCCCAATCTCTACCTATATTTATTGCCACATTATGTCATACAGCAAACTCAAAAATATACTGTGCACAATGCTGGAAAGTAAATAAAAAATACTTGATGGATATATTTGAGTTTATATAAATATATGTTTTATGTCTAGACTATGCGGAAGCTTTTAGGAACACACATGGGATATTCAGCAATTATTTTAATTTGTCAATTACTTCACCAAGAAGTTTCTAAACACAACGCTGGACTTGTGCGAGGTGGATTGTTCTATATTAACATGGCTTTATGGAGTAACAATCAAGTCGCATCATTTAAAATTTCTCTTCTCTCAGTTTTGCCTTCAATTTATAATGTATGAGAACAACTTATTATTTCTAAACTGATTTACTACACATAAATAATTTGTATAGGCATTATCATGTGACCATCCAACGGTTGTATTAGAAGTTGTATTGGGAATGGAATCATTGATAACAAAATATGGATCTACTATACAAAGTACAATCTGGGAAAAAGTTTTAAAAATATTAAAAAGAACTGCAGAGTATGTCAGTAAGTAATTTAAATTAAAAATGCATAAAATTTTTGTTTTATTTAAAATTGAATTGTTTGAGTTTTAAAATGATAATTTTATTAGATAGAAATGGTGCCAATTCAGTGCTAATGATTGCAGATCATCTTAATGAAACCTTATCAAAGGTTGAGTCACTTATAGACAGTGATCTTTATAGTGGTAGTTTAGATGACATTTATGATGTCATTGAAACATTTTCAATTTATAGACCTGTAAGATACTTAAAGATATTCTTTTAAAATTGTATATAATATTAATCAAGATTTTTATTTAGGAATCATCAGTTAATAGTTTAATGGCCTATAGAAAGGAGTTTCTTGTTCCAACTGAATACCTATGGATTGATAATTTAAAAATGTTCTTAAATCACTTTTATACCAAAGAAAACAGAACCCTTATCAGGAAACAGGCAATGAAGACAATGAAGGAAGTTTACCAACAGAATAGGTTAGTGTAATTGTTTTTCTGTTATATTTATTGTAATTTAAATTAATTAACTTAATTTAATACATGTTTGACCATGGGCTGTTTAATAGACTGAGAACAATTTAAAGATTTTTGTAGCACTTTAATATGCTATCCATGCATTTGTTGTCTCTGGCATTGGACAATTTTGTTCACTAGTTTCAATTGTGTGCTGTTAGTATTGATATTAAAGCGAATTTACCTATTATTAAACTTAAAGGTAAGAAATTTATTTGTGCTGAAGCGTCTGCTTTTTTTTTATTGATATTTTAATTATTAAGCGAGATGTGAGCTTTTTTAATCTGTGATATTTCATATACTCATATTTTGCTTGAAAATTAGAATAGTGAAAAAAAGCAGATGCTTAAACATAGATAATATTCTTACCTTTAAGTCTGACAATAGGTCAATTTATTCTAATATAAAAACTATCAGCATACAATTAAAAATATATAGGGAACAAAAATTTGCTATGTTGTACATTTTGTAAAATACAACAAACTCAAGAAGGTATCCACCCTTAATTTAAAAAATTCAAAATATTTTTAGTGAAAGAATTTAAAATTTATATTATCTTTATTTATCACCTAATTTTATACTAATAATTATATAGTGCCTTATATGACGACGAACTGATTCAAGTTATTCTGGATGTTTTTGGCGGAATTGCTGAAGACAGTGATCCATGTGTTCGAGAAGAAGTTTGTCAATTCATTATTGATATTTGTAACGACTGTGAAAGTGATTATCACATTGATCTATTACAAATTCTTGGGACAGTATGTATTTGAAATTAAGTATTACTATACAGGGTGTCCAGTGAAAATTTATTATTGTGATATTTCCTGAATTAATGAAGATATTATAATTCTGTTTTTTTTTTAAGACTCGTAGGGACTGTTTTGATAAAAAAGTTAAAAAATAATTTTATTTAATTATTAAAAATGAAATAAAAAATAACCATTTTGTAGAATTTAATTTTTTAAAAATATTGACGTTTGAACATTTCATTTTCATTAACTTCATGATTTTTGATAATTTTTTTATTTTTGAGAAAAATTATGTATTATTAAATACCATAGTTTATAATTTTATGTTTTGATATTATCTTGTCTTGTTTTCTGATAAGAGTTATTTAACCATTAGTTATTGCTGTTCCACAAAATATAATTCTCGAAATTAATAAAATATTTAAAAATCATGAGGTTAATGAAAATACTATTTTGAAAGTCAAATTTTTCAGAAAAATTATCTATCAAATGGCTATTTTCAATTTTTTTTTTTGAAAATAATTAAATAAAAAATAATTTTTTTAACTTTTTTACTAAAATATTAAATTAAATTAAAATATGAAATATTTGAAGTCCTTGTGATTCTTATAAAAAGAACAGAATTATGATATCTCCATTATTTCAAGAGATATAACAATTGGTAAATCATTATAGGACACTGTATATTTAAATAATGATTTTTAATCGAGTTATATGCATCATAGCATATAAAAATATGATAGTTACTTATCAATATGTAAAAATATATGTATTATATATTATATATTATTATATATAATAATTATTAATTACTACTTATATAATTTTTTCAAAAACTAATTTTATTAATGTTGCATCAAACTTGTTTAATTTTTAGTCTCTTAAAATGTAATGTATTTAAAACATTTTTTTAATCTATGTTTTTAGGTGCTATTCAGAATCAATAAATTAAATACTGGAGTTGTTTTACATGAAAATGATGTAACTGATATACAAGCAACTGTTGTGGGTCTTTCAAAATTGTTTTCAAAGTTTTTATACAAACATCCAACAGCTTCTGCTGATACTATTCTAACTTTGCTTATTACTCACTTGAGATACCATTATGAACGACCAACTATATTGGAACATATATGTTCAATACGATTAGTGGTGAGATATACAAAATAATAATTGCTGCATCTTAATGAAATTAACAATTTTCAGTATAATATTCAGCTGATTATTTAATAGTTTTAGATTTATTTATTATTTATATTTACAGATTTTTGAATTATTAGTCAAACTCCGGGCAGATTCGAGGTATAAGTTGGGAATGCAAGGATTCAATGAATATTCACCATATATGTATGTGGATCACAGGGGTCTTGGAGTACCACTCAGTCCAAATTCTTCAAGAGAGGACACAAAGTCAAAGGAAAATATTTTGGTGCAGTTTAACTACATGTGTCTTGCTGCTGCGTGCAAAGCAGTGATAACGGCGTTGAAAGAAGAGCTCGGTAAAACATGAAAACAATTTGGAAATGGAGTTTAGGAATCTAATGGCGTTTGGTGTGAAGCAATTTAACTGTAGATAATTTGCATCATGTGTTTTCAGGACGTGAGTATGTGTCTGTGAGTATGCGGGTATGTGTTGACTGACCAAATGTTTGGTGTGGACTATAAAACATATTGTGTTTGTGTGTGTGAAGTTCAAGAAATAAACTATAACTCCTATTAAACATGTCAAAAGACATATTATGATATGATTCATTTTTATTAGATTGGCGAGTATTGAACAAAATACTGAAAGATGTACCTCAGATTCTTAAGAACAAGGCGTTGGTATTATCTGGGAATTGGGAATTTGATCCAGCATATGAATTGGCTTCAACCTTATGTCAATTGGTGCGTTTATACTTACCTTTGAAAAGTTTAATGAAAAATATTCCTCTAACATTTTATAATATGAAATTTGTATCAGGTGAATGATAAAACTGTTGCCAGCACTTTAAAAAATACACCTCCTAAATGGTTAAAAACTGACTTTCAAATTGCTGTTTATCCAGCATTAGCTGCTTTTGTTTCATACCATAACAGTTTGGAGCCTTCTCTTCAACAAAAACTTGTGAAATGCTTACAATCAGGTATGTTTGATTACTTAAAAATAAATAGTAGAATACTAAAATATCAAAAAAAATAAAATATATATATATATATTTACATCCATGAAGTCTCATGAAAATTTATGTGCATGAAATGATTGAGTTATAATACACTGTGTTTTATGTAATACAGCAAAAAAACAAAAAGTTTGTGTTTGCCCCATTGAATGTATCATAGTGCGGGAGAATAGCATAATTAAATACAAATTGCCAGACTCGTCACATTCATGTAGGACATAGTGTTATGCAGATTCAATAATCTCCACTCCATATAATCAATTCATATACCTACATTTTTATTTTTGGAACACCTATTATAACTTGCTATTGTTGTTTTTTTAACCAAACATACAATTGATTATAATATTATTAAATTAGATAAGATATTTTAACTCATTTAATTTTACTAATTTTAATATTATAAAAAACGTAATATTTAATTGATTAATTAATAATTATAATAATAATAATATAATAAATTATTTCAAGAAACAATTTTTTTTTTATTATTATTTAGGATTAGTTAATCGATGTATATGTCCTGTAGTAATGGCATTAACTACTTGTATATTAGAAATGAGAGATATAATGGTCAAATTATTACCTGAAGTTTTGTTGAATATGTCAAAACTTTCGGCAACTACACAAATTGCAGTACCAATTTTAGAATTTCTATCTAGTAAGTATAATTAATAATTGACATGTAAACCATTTGTTTTGCAATGACAACATGATTTTTTTGTACTTCTTCAGTGTTAAGTCGTCTTCCGAAAGTGTTCTCCAATTTTGTAGCAGATCAATACATGGCTGTGTTTGCAATTACTTTGCCTTATACCAATCCATTTAAATATAATCATTACACTGTTTCATTGGCACATCGAGTGATTGCTATTTGGTTCCTGAAATGCCGAACATCATTTCGAAGGAATTTTGTAGAATTCATCCATAAAGTATTATAAACAACTAACTAGGCTTTTAATTAAATACATTTATATTAAAAAATAATTATTAATATTCATATTCTGGATATATTTTAGGGTTTAAAACAAAATGTATTAGTGCCATTCGAAGGTCGTACTATTCCTAGGAACAATATTGATAATGAAGATTCGTCTAGTAGAAAACGAAGTTCTAGTTTAACAGATCAAGTAAAATATTATTAATGTGTTAAAAATAGTTTAAGTATTAGTGTAATGCTGTAATACAACTAATATTTTCCATTTTTAGGGAAGTCGAAGACATGATCGAATAACAATAGGCATGAGTCGAAGTCCTATGAACGATTTGAAACCACCAATAGACAATATGCTTTTAACATTTCATAAAGAGTTAACTGAAACTTGTATGGACTTATTAGCCAGATATGCTTTTGCTACTTGTTCTGCCATACCTAAAAGGTAAATGTTGTAAAAAAAAAAAATATTTATTGAAATAGGTTTTAAGTTAATTATCATATATATATATATATATATATATATATATATATATATATATAATTTTATTTCTAGACATCCTACAGCAGATTTTATATTGGATGGAGGTCAGACTGCTACTTGGTTGATAGGCATAAAACTTGTAACTATCACAACAAGTGGATGCACTCAAAAACCAGATAAAAATGGATTATGTAGTAAATGTTATCAATCTTGTCGCCTAAACAGTGATCAGACCAGAATGTCTCCTAAACCAGATGAGAAGTCAAAACTTTCAGTATCTCGTAGTCAAAGTAGTGAAGCTAGTGACCAACTTGATGTAAACACATCTATCAAAGGAGTTTCGTCACCATCATGTTTATCCACAGCTACTAACTCTCCTGGAGAAGAAACAAAGAAATTTCCTCATATTGAGCCAAGTGAACCATTTGACATGTCTCGAAAAAATAGTTTTTCTAGTTCAGACCGACTTGATAAAAAACAAAGTTGCTCTTGTTGGTGTCAATCATGGGCTGAAATATGTGTAAGATGTCCAACAGGTAAATATAATAATATTATGATCCTTCTTGTTTATTGACCCTAACTTTTTTATTTTAGGAGTAATGTCTTGGATGATTAGAGTGCAAAATGATAGAAATTTTCAGGATATGAATTCTGATTCGTCAATGTTTGATGTCTCGACATTGTTTCATCCTAGTCTTGGTTTAAAAGTGTCTAATGGAGAAATAGACAAAATACGTCAATACTTAGATGGAGAAGTAAACCTTTTAGTATTTATTGCTTAAATGATTTGTATAACTAAATATATATTTTAGAAACGTGTTTTGGATCAATATATAGCTAATGATGATGTAATCAAGGTGGAAACAAATGAAAGGTTACAGAATAGAGTACCATCTGAACCGGTTTGCATTCCTGGTTCCCCTCTTAAACTTACTCCTTCACGACAGAACTCTCAGGAGAGCTGTGAAATTGAAGACGAATATTATGATGGTAATAATCGTTTGTCTAGTAATTAATATATATATATATATATATATATACATATATTAAGAATTATAAAAAGAAAATGAATTTAATTATATATCAACATATTTTAGTTAAAAATCAATGAATATCTACAGCGGTGTATAATTTAATTAATTTCTAGTATCAATATAACTATGTTTTTTTCTATCAATTTAAATTTATCTAAATATGATAAAAATGAAGTATTAAATATTAGTGGAATGAATAAAATGCTAGTATAAGAATAATAATTTCGTGATATGATAGAATTTTTTATTACAAATTTTATAAATTTAGTTATTATATAATAATAATTTTAAATTAAAAATGATATATATTCAATAAAAAAGGTTATTGTCTTTAACACTTTCAATGCCGACGTTATTTTGGTATATCATGCTACACACTAAGCTAATATTTAAAATACATGGACGTTGTCTGATACATGATGACTTGGGCCATATAGTGTGACATTGTTTCATATGGCCGACGTAATTTAATTTTATATTGAGTGACCAACTCAAATATTATAGTCATACAGAATCAGCTGAGTATTTTAAAATACTTTAAAAATGTATATAACGTCCGACGTCTGTCAAGTGTGTTCATAACTACTGTTGGAGTGTATCCAACGTCGGCATTGAACGAGTTAAGACTAAATTTGATAATTAATATACACTTAAAGTGACCCTTGTTTATTATCTTAAACTGTTTATTTTAATTTCAATAATTAGTTGAAGACTTTGAAAGTGGAGAAAATCGTTTAAGGAATCCAGTTCGTAGATCAAACTCCAGTCCTGAAATGAGTTCTGGATGGAAAAATCCTTTTATGAAAGAAATGCATGACTTTGGAGATGATGATATGGATAAAGAAGATATTAGTAAACACTTAGAATTATTTAATGCTACTATTGATTCAAAAAAGATAAAACAGAATTATACTAAAGACCTACGTTACAGTTCTAAGTATTAGTTTCAAAAATTACTTTTTATTTTCTTATATTATTTCAAAATTGTTTATTTCAGAGCAAATTGTGAAGCAATTCCCGAAGAAATTTGTGGTACTGGTTCCACACCACCATCAAATACTTGTCAGTTAAAAAATTTAACACTCAATTTGATCCCAGATTCAGCAGAAAAAAAGACTGACCTTTTAATTCATGCTAAAAAAAATGATGAAAAAGAAAGACCGAAATTACAATTAAAAACTTCCAAATTAAATTCCTTTAATGACAGTGACTCTTCTGCAAAGTCATCTGCTGAAAGTGTTGATATCAAACAAAGTACAGAATTTCCATTAGTTAGTCATTACCATGATGAAAAAAGTAGATCTTTAGCTTCAACACCATCTTATCTTACTAAAAAACCACCTCTTTCACCTCCAATTAATTATGGATCTCAGACATTGGAAAAAAATGTAAGAGCTACATCAGTACTTATTATATTAGTATATTTATGTATTTGTATTTAAATATTGTATACCTTTGACCATATTCAGGACTGTATTGTAATGAAATTAATATCTTTTAACTATTTAGGAAAATGATACAGATCCACCTCTTATGTTCCGAAATCGTGTACATACATTAGCTGTTATGAATACTATTAAAAAACCAACAGTAATGTCTTCAAATCCCAATTCACTTTATATGAACAGTAGGGTAAATCAATCAAAAGAGCCTGTGCGTTCAGGAATTAATCCAAGGTAATTATTTTTGAACTATCTAGACCAGCGTTTCTCAACCTATGGTACGTGTACCACTAGTGGTACGTGGAAAGCTCACAGGTGGTATGCGAAGAAAATCTCTTTTTATATAAACAATTGGAATGAACCATTTTTTAGCATTAAATATTATTTGATATTAGCTGACCTTCTAATATATTGATGGCGTGAAATTATAACTTGAGACAAGTGTGGTTCTTGTGCATTAAATTCTTATTTTGTCATAATTTTGTAGTTCCTAATAAAATAAAATTGCATACGTCATGTAAAACAACGTATACATTTTTGATGAGCAAAATAAAAGAAGGTTATTATTATTAGTGGTACGTTAAAAATGTTCAAACTATGTTGGTGGTATGTGGATATAAAAAGGTTGAGAACCGCTGATCTAGACTAATTACAAATATTTATACTAAATATTTTTGATTACATTTTTCCTTTTAGCTTTGTTTTCCTTCAGTTGTACCATTCTTCTCATTTTACTTTTGTTGATAATGATGCAAAACCAATATTATTACCATTGTCTCAGACAATGATTGAAAAGGCTGTAAAAAATTTGGATCGGATACCTCCATATGAAGTGCATAAGGTTTGCATTGGCTATTTTAACCATGATATTATATTATAATTAATTTTGTTTGATGTTTAGATTGGAGTTATTTACGTTGGGTTGGGACAAGCCAATTCTGAAGTAGATATATTGCGAAACCGGCATGGGTCTTTGAGGTACACTGAATTTCTGAAATGCCTGGGTACCCTTATAAAATTATCCGATACAGATTCACACAGCGTATTTTTAGGTGGATTAGAAACAGATGGTAATGATGGAAAATTTACTTATATATGGCAAGATGATATTATGCAAGTTAGTAGAATACAAGATTTGTTTTTTATATTTATCTGCTCATTTAAAAGATTTTACATATTTTTTACGTTAGTTTCAACTAACTCTATTAAAAAATATTTGTATTTTTACTGAATTAAATTTACTATATTTCTCTTTAATTTTATTATTTTTTTTTTGTATAGGTTATATTTCACGTGGCTACTTTAATGCCAACTACAGAATCTGATCTTAAATGTAATAATAAAAAGAAAAATATTGGAAATGATTTTGTTACAATTGTATACAACGAAAGTGGTCAAGAGTATGATATTCAAACTGTAAAAGTAACTACACATTTTGTTTTTTTTAAATTTACTCATATTTAGTATATTACTATACAATATTTGTTGTTTACAGTGTCAGTTTAATTATGGTTGTGTGATAGTAAAACCTTTAGAGCATGGTGTAAATCAGATCACTGTGAAAGTGAGGAATGAGTTGCGTGAACATGTTGGTCATCAAGAACCAAAAATTGTTTCTGATCAAAATGCTGCTATGTTGGCTAGACAGTTAGCTATTCACACAGATGTATGTCTTATTCTTATAATAACATATTTTTAGTGTTAATATTAGGAAATCATTAAAATATTCAATAATTAAATTGACAAGATTCAGTTCCAAGTAGAGGTAATACTTGTTTTGCAATTTTTTTCCATTTTTATAAATTTACTTACCTATTAAAACCAAAGTACCAATTAGCCTGGTAGATAGTGATATTTTTTATATTGGAAAATATAAATCTAAACAGGCCACAATTACCTTTTTTTGTATACCTACACCAAAATTTAAAATTGTTGAAGCCGCAGGAAATGTTGGAAAATCTTTTTTTGCCGTTATAATTATTCTGATTGTAAACTATCCATAGTATTATTTTTGTTTATTTTTTAAGCTAATCGTGTTTAAGAATTTTCCAAAAATCCATTTTTTAAAGTATCAAAATTAGAACATGATAAATCCATTATATCTAAATAAATTTGATTATTTTATTAAAAATATTCTCTTTATGCTTTCAACAACTTAATCCATGATTGGTAGGTGTTATATTTTGCTATAGTAAATTTTTTTTAATTGAATGATTGTCTAAATATATCAACTCTGGTTAATTTGATAGATTTAAAAGTAGGTACATAATATTACTGTAATTATGTAAAGTAAATATGATTTTATAAAAAAAAAATTTTCATAAAATAAAAGTGAGCCACGCAAAGACCGGCTCAACTTGAAATTTCTTGATTTACTGATAAGGTGATCTGTCCCTGTTAATTGGCAACTTTAAGTTTGTTATGACTAAATTGTAATGTTTTTTTTTTTTTTTTGTCTAGTTGGCGTCACAGATATTGAGCAGTCTGAGCAAGGAGAACAGTGGGCCGTATGCCAGTAATTGGCTGGAGCGTCTCAGGACAATCAAAAGAATACAGAACAAGGTGATTAAAGTGGACAGCAACGGTCAGCCAATTAGTGGTGAACTGACATCAGTGGCGCGTGGACAAGGGATACAGGCGAGCCAAGGGGCTGCAATGGCGGGCGGCGGTCGTTTTAAGATGCAAATGTGCGATTTCACAGAATACACTTAAACAAAAGTAGATCAATGCAAATACAACTGCAGACAAATTATATTTTCAGCATCTCTAAGGGGCTATTATACATACACACACATTAGTGATCTCATTTTGGGTTGCGCTTTGAAAAAAAATATTTGTGAACTTGTTTATTATTGTGCTTGCTGTATAACTATAACATGTTACAAAAAAAAAAAAATTCTAGTATGTACCTACTACCTAAATGTGAATTCATTGTGAATTTTTTTTGCTTTTTTTTAATGTTAATACACAAGATTATTGCAAAGTATTTCTATAAACATTTATATTTCTCTTATACCATGCAGTTTCATTAGACAGTTATAAACATGAGTTTTTAGACTTATTAACCCTAACCTAAATAACAAAAATTTTCAAGCTCCACTAGAAATTTGTTTTATTTATAATTATATAATTATTAGGTACTACAAATTCTTACAAATTATATACCTAATTCAATAAAATATATGCTTATAAATACAAAGTTCTTATTTTCATAAATGAAAATTTTATTTATAATATTTTAGATTCTGAGATATGATTGTATAGGTTTTATAATGATGTTTTTTTTATTTTTAAATTAATAAAATATTATTAACATATTATAGTACTGTAATGATTCATTACATTACTAATAAAGTTAAATGCTTCTTGGTATTTAGTCTACAACTGTACACTTAAAGAATATGACATTTGACACCTGGAGGAAGGGCATTTTAAATAACACTTTAAATTTTTCGAAACTGACTATTTTTTTGTTAAAAATACCTATTTTTATTTCATTGTGTAATTACTAAATACCGATTCATCAAATTGGTATGGAATATGGATTTTAAAAACAAGTTTGAATTTCTTATATTGACTATTTCTTGCCTTATTTAGATCCTTCTTACTGTTTTGTAAGAACTTTTAAACAAATTTGGATATTCACTTATCAAAATGTGACTATCAAAATGTAAAAAAATGTTATAAACATTTTTGTTTATTCAATAATACTAATCATGCTCAGATGAATAATTAGAAAGATTTTCATAGAATCTTAACATACCTATTCATATTATTATTAAGACATTCAAATCCGTTATCAATATCATAATCTGTATAATGTTTGGTTTTAATGCTTAAGGCTTATACACCTTGAAAATGAAATTCAAGATTTCCCATAAATTGATCTTGCTGTAGTTAATAGTTCGACTTTAAACCACAATATGTTCATCATAATAAATAATGGGTGGAAATTGTCCTCATAGCCGTACAGGTGGTAATCATTCACTATAGTAATTCCTAAAAACCAGTGGGTAGCAATTGACTTGGATTCATGTTTGCTTTGTCTTATGTTGAATAATTTTTCTTTAAATTTTATGAAAACTGCATGGTTTTTATGTGTAAATAAGTAAATGTTTTAACCATAGTTCCATCTTCCATCATACACCTATAATATGGCAATTGAAGCCGATGATATTTCTAGTCAGCTATGAATGTATAGAAGGTGGTATCTGCTATATAATATTGCGACAATAAATTAGTTAGGTATATTATTTCATTCTCGTTATGAAACCCTAGCAGACATGAGACATTAGTACACTACCAGGGTTAGGTGGTCGAATAAATGGTGGCCCCTTATGACAAATCAAGGTAAAAATATCCGGATCTGTAATATTTGAGAAAAAAATCTAGTTTAAAATATTCGCGGGAAAAATATCCAAATGGAAAAAATATCTAAACTAGAAAAATGTCCAAGGAAAAAATATCCGAAAAAATATAAAGAAATGAAGCTAGAGATTGGAGTTGATGAGTTAAAAGTAACAAAAAGAAAAATTGGCCAGCCACTAAAAAAAAAATTTCCAAAATATGCAATTAAAACTTAAACAATTGTGCATTGATTAAAATGAAGGGGAGAGAATCATCAAACATTTTTTAAAAGCAATAGGGACAAAAAGAATATTGATTTTACAATGATGTGTGTTTTAGATTCTGAATAGCAATGAATGTATTAATTTTATAATATGTGTTTTTTTTTATTTTATTATTTTTTTTTTGTGCCTGTCATCACGTTTTAGTGCATTAAAAGTACTCTGATTTTTTTCATCAACATTTTTTCTGATAGGAAAATGAATCTAGTTGGTACTTGGTGGGCCAAAAGTAAAAAAGTGCCTAATAATTTTTAAATGCAACGGAAAAAAAAAATTAAGGAAGAATATTTTTTTGTAAAGAAAATTTTTGACAACATTTTTTTTTTTAATGTAACAAAAGAAATAATGACAGTAAATACAATAAATTTTTACCGAATGTTTATTAGAATTTTCTATACACCATAACATTTTCAAAATATTTTGACTTTTTTTGAGCTATTTATAAGCATAATAAATTTTTAGTTTTTTTTATTATTGCCGATAAAAGTTTTTTCAGTCGTTCGAAATATTTAAAAATGTATTACAATGTTCTTCATAAATTGTTGTAGATGAAAATTAAAAAAAAAAGTTGTGCAGTAAGTCTAATAGTTTTTATAAGCATCTAAATTAAAATTTCGAGAAAATACGTAAAAATCACGAAAATTCGCACTTTTTTTGATTAGGAAATTCATAAAAAATTTTCTATTCAAATTTAAGATTTGAAAATTCAACACAAGGATCTCTATAAGTTTTTCTATCTTTAAAAAAAAAAAACAATTTTCCAGAAAGTTATAGTAATTTATTATGAGCGTTTAAAATTAGACATTAGATATTCACCAGTTTTTTCCGAGAATGATTTTCTTATTTTGATGTAATTCAAAAATATACATTTAAAAATTTTAGCCAATGTTTAGACTATCATATTCTATATACTAAAAAAATTTTAAAATGTTTTGACAATTTTGAGTTAATTGTAGGCCTTAAGAAATTTTTGGTTTTTCAAATTTTTTTTACTTTAAATATTGATAAAAAAAATTTTGTTGGATCAAATTTTTTGAAAGTTTAATACGAGATTTCTCATAAGTTGTTAAAATAGAAGATCTAAAATAATAAAAATATATAAGCATAATTTTTTAAATTGTACTATGTATTATTACTTTTTTATTTTTACCATTCATTATTATATATTCACTCACACGGATATTTTATATTTTAATAAATTTTATATTTTATACTTTTTTCTCGGACATTTTTTCAATCTTGATATTTTTTCCGGGAATATTTTTTCCTTGGATAATACATATCTGGATATTTTTACCGGTCACCCCTCCGTGACCTATTTTTTAATATTTATAATAATTTTACCTAATATAAATTATAAATTATATTTTTATTGTTCAAATAGTGCATGTTGAAAAATGAGCCACATCCCCCTCTAAAACAAAATTATTTGATCACCACTGGAAATCACAGACTACTGCAGTATTTAAATACAAATGGGGAAGTGTATAATATGTATTATGTATATTATATTTTGTCGCAACTCGTAAAATGCAATGATTTGAAAATTTAAATTTGTATATATAGTATGTGTTGAGAAAAAATGACCACATTATGGTCAACAATGAATGCAATAATACAAATTATTAAAATATTATATCGAAATACATTGTAATTCATTGTTAAGATACTTTATATGGGAGTGCCGGCAGGATTAGGGGATTCGTGACCCCTAAAATAAACTGATTCAATATAATATAATTTATTATTCGCTAATATCCCGGGGGTGTCATTTCAACTTTTTGTAGAGTGGGTAATTGGTATGTAGCTTTTGGTTGTTTATAAAATTATAATTTTTATTACTAGGAGTAAGGACGGTAGGTATACAATTGTCGACTTTTAAATTTTTAATTGTATTCTTCCTGTGAACTTAAATACCTAATCATTAGGAACAATTGTTATAGGTTGCTTACAATATAAAAATACTCAAAAACTAGACGAAAAATTATAATATCGTATAAAACTGATGTAGTTACTTATAAACATAGATAATGTTTAAAATCCTCTATAAAATTAAAATATTAAGATCATCATTTTTATTTTTATATATATAATATGCAAAGTTTATAGTAAAATTGAAAAAAATTGAAAATAATAATCGTTTTATATAAGATATATTATCTGCCTACAGATCGTTTAAAAATTTAATATAAATTTAAAATTCAATAATAGCCATAAGTCAATAATATTGTTTATATGTTGGTAATTTCGTTTTTAAGAGTCGTTTCATAACTGCGCGTCGTATGACTTTATGGTAGGTTTATGTGTACCTATATGTAAATTATTTGTAACGCGCAAACGACTATCCTGCATTGTATGGTTCATAGGTAGAAATCAAAATTAAAACCGTAAAAGCAATATTTTAAATCTAAAAATAAAGCTTAAAATCGAATTAAAAATCAGAAAAAGATTAAATCAATGCAAATGCAACATTAAAAAATCATAAAAAACTTATATCGATAAGCAAAATTGAAATTGAAATCTAGAAATGTCATTTGGATTTTAGACCCAGGAATATACAACTTGCCGTTGCCACATCGTTTCCTTCATTCCTTTTTTGTTTTGCTAAGGTACATTAAAGTAGATCGTAGGAAGCTTTAACACAATATAATGTAATGAAATAATAAATAAAATATAGGCATTCCCGGAAATGAAATGGCTGACCAAGAAGCTCACAATGTAATCGTTTCTACATCAACTGCAACCATAAATTCCATCACATTCTTAGACGCAATGAACGAAATTAACCTACACATAAATAATAAATGGAACTCTAACTAGCGAAAACTTAACACTAAATTAATCAGAATAAAAAATAATATCAACCTATGGAAAAATCCCGATCTCAATAGAAAAGAAGAAACCATAATAAACCGCCTCCGGATTGGACACACACACCTAACGCACAGCTACTTAATGAGTAAAGACGAATCTCCACTACGTGACTCACGCAGCGTTCTTCTAACTGTCAACCACGTCATCACCGAATGTCACAAATACAATCAGTATCGAAATCAATTCCACATCTCTGAACAAATCTGTTAAGCACTTGGACCAAACCCACTGGACGTAAACAACTTAATTTTATTCTTAAAAAAAATTGAATTGTATAATTTAATTTAATTAAAAAAAAAAAAAAATGTAAATACTAAAAATGTAACCTAACACAAAATTCCTATACTAGTTGTAGATGTATTTGATGATCAATAAAAAAAAAAAAAATAAATAAATAAATAAAATAACGCGGTAGGTATCTTGCATATTGTAATTTGCGTTGTGTATGATGTATCATAATACCTTCCTTATAAGTAATACTTGATAATAATATTATATGATAATGTAATTGTACATTTGCACCATAAGCCATTATAAATGTTTTGACGAAAATAATGTAAAATATGCAAATGAGTTTGCATAATGTAGAAACGTCGAAACGAAACCTTATTTTTATCGCGATACCTGTGACCGTGGGTAGAATATTTAATGTATATTTAATGTTCGCCGAGGAAGTCTCATAATATTATTATTATGGTTACCTCCTGCATATGGGGCTATATCTACCAGCTATACCTTATACACATAAATACATAGACACGAGATAAATAGATTCTCGAGAAAATTACTTTAACCACTTCGATGTAGGTACCTATATAGGTAATACTGATGTAGTGTAGATTAAAATATAAAAAACCCACGACTGGAAACGTGACACCCGCGTATTGTGTTGTCAAGCGGTTTTTTATTTGGGCGAATCACCCAAAATCACACATTTTTTGGGTAAAATTTAGATGGCCACTTAATTAATATTTATAATACATAGACTGCCGACTGGGCGAGCTAATCTAATCTAATCTGGTAGGAGGTTATATGGATACCTCATACCTGACGTGACTTTACATTTTTCTTCCAATTTTTAGATTAACTAAATATTAACAAAATTGTTTAAGAAATAATATATTTTTGAATATCATAAAGCTGTTTGTTTGCAACTTCTATGGTATAGACAAAGTAGGAAAATGCCGTTTTTCAACACGATGTATAGGTACACTGCCTAATATATGAAAATATATTCTGTTTTTATTTTTTCTATATTATTCTTTATTATTATTTTTCTATTAAATATTCTTATCGAAAGAGATAATATTTCGTCTTCAGGTTTTGCAAGTTTTGCACTGTAACTGCGCATGCATCATGGCTATTTTATAATATATCACCTTAATTTTGCATACTAGGTTTTTTTTAACACTATAACTCCATATATGTTGTTTTTAACACTGTAATTCCGCACAATATTAACATAATATGTATATATTATATATACACATAATAGTTAATGTAATTATTAATATTTGTTTAAATACAATATAATATTATCTTATTAAAGTTATAAAAATAAAAATAATATTATATAAGTAATATCGGAAACGACTTAAACAGTATAAACTAAACGATGTATCACTAACATTTATATCAATTATTATATAAGATAAATCTAAGTAAATGGTAATAATAATAAAGATAGTTTACAACAAACATCATCGTCGTCAGTATAAAATTAAATGTATTAAAATTAATAATTATAATGTAAATTAAAATCAAATATTATTAAATGAAGCTAAAATTTTTACAAAATTATATCTATCAATTTTGTTGTCATTATATAATTCTATTTTTTATTTATAAATTGTAAAATTATTATCAACGCTGATTGTGTATAATTTTGATTTAGATGTTTTTTGTATGCATTTCTATCCAATTTATATGGATTTTAATTCTGTATACTTGGAATATTTATAACTATTTTTTACTAACAGTACATTTTTTCATCGACTGTATAAAACACTTATCTCATTTGCTATATTTAAATAAAATAAAATTAAATATATATATATATATAGTAATAAAATAATTTAAAAAGAATAATATTTTAAGCAACTACAACTGGTTAGAGAATACTCAGAGAACTGAATTCGTCTCGCAAATGTTATACACCGGGAAAATAAATATATTGGTCATAATGTTATCAATTATATCAGTATTATGGCGTGTGGACTTTAGGTGTTTAAAATATTTTTTATTCATGCGGCGCTATGGTGCATCCAATTATTCTTCCTGGTGGTAAGTTGAGGTCTATATTGCTTTTCTTTTTACGCGTACTGCACTACTGCAGTACTTCTTATTCGATCCAACGTTAAAGACTTTAGTCGGGTATAAACAAAAAGATAAATTCGCCAAATTATCAGATTCATCATTTCTTGCCAAAATTATGTACGCTTTACCTAATTAGGTAAAATTTAATTCATTTGCCAAATGAATAACACTGGTGTTGTCTCCGTCTTACAACCGTACATAATAAATTTGCGTTTAGTGGAATTTATTTTGTGCTATTAGCTTTAATAATATAGAGTGGATTGACCTATCGCACCCCGGCGACTATAATGACACAAGTCAAAAACAGTATTTTGTCGGGAAAGAGATTTTTAAATTGACTTGTAACTTATGATGTAAATAAAAAACCAACCAATCGTTCAATAGTTTCCGAAATTGTATCAACTATTTTTATTTACATTTTTTTTACATTTTATTAATATAATTACAATTTCGAAAACATAATTATTTAAAAATAAATTTTTAGTTTTGTCAGTTTATATTATAATTTGTTTAAAAAATAAAATACGACTTAAATCAAACAATTTTTAAATTACAAATCGTTACATTATAACTACAAGATACATAATTATTATAACTATAATAAAATATTACATTATATAGCCTTACGGTGAATTATAAAATTCGTGGTATAGGGGTGGTATCAGATTTTGCCTACAAAGTTCTAACAAATCATCCTTTTTGGCTTTTGAAATTTCAGGTCGAACTTCATACGCTTTTGAAAGATTTTGTATTGTCATGTTACGAAAATTACGTCTCGCCTAAAATAATAATAACAAAAAAAAAAAATATTTAATAAATACTTTAAATAATATTTTTACTTTTATAGTTTGGTAGTCTATTTGCTTAGCTCGTCCGCACTTTAATTGCAAAAAGGTCATTTTTGTCTACCACTATTTTTTTTTATATTATTCCAAAATATTTGCTGTCCGTTAATATCCTTGTTAAAATGTTTTCCAATATTTTCATCAAGTTTTTTGAAATCATAGAAATCTTTCGTTGATAATTATTTTAAGCATCATACGCTTTACCGTGTTGTTTTGCTGTCTTAATAAGTGTTATCTATTGTGCTGGGATGTATATTGGATCACTTCTCAATACTTTTTTTTTTTGTTTTTCGACAACAGAGTGCATACAATCACCCTCATTTGAGTGTTCCCAATTATAAGCAATTTGTGATGGATTGATTGAATTTTTATAGTTAGTACGGTATAAATATACAAACTAGTAATAAACTAGACAAGTAAACATAATATCGTATGCAAGAATATTACCATATATTTTAAACGGTTCCCAATCAGAATTACCGCTGTCTTCAAAATCACTACTAATTATTTCTTCTTCAAGATACTCCTTAACATTTTTAAATGCTATTTTCAAGTCTAAAAATCACTCTATAATATTTTAATTAGATTACAAATCACTAAAAAAAATTAACATAACTACGGCTATCACAATCGACGATTGTACACACGATCGAAACTAACTGTTGATACTGTCATTATAATATTATAGACTATAGCCTTTATAGTATCCATATTATTAATAATAATAATATCGGTAAAACGCATGACGATAAAATTAATCAGTAGATATTGGAGAAGTGGATAATCAAAGTATAACCTAATAAATAGGGTACGGCACAGTATGTTCTAGTTAGTTTAGATAACATTCAATACTAATGAGTCACAATTAAGATGAGTAATTTCAAATCTAAAATACAAATAGTAGGTATTGTTATGATCTACCCAGTTGATACGGTAAACGTCTAATTGAGCTTCCCGTCGATTGGTTTCTTCCAGAAGACGGTTAAGGAAAGTTGGTAGGTTGGGATCGTTCAGGAATCAACACAAGTTCGTTGAGTTACTAATTAGTTTATTAAGGTGAGACGGTTTACAACAGAACTATTATATATACTTAAATTAATGAATGTAATATTAAACGTATTATAAACTCGACTAACGTTGCATCGTTAAACATATTTTCGAGACGGCGGTCGAGATATACTACGTAAGCAAAAACTAATAATTAAAAACAGGGGTTCCTGACAATATCTTATGGTTGAAATTGAAATTATACCAGTTTTTATGACAAATTTTATTTTGGTTTAATATATTCTATAACGACAAAAATTCACAAAACACATACATTAATACTGTTTAGAGTTGTGTCGTTTTAACCGTATATGAAACGGAAAAAAATAATTTGTATGATGTTATTATCTCAATAAGCCAAATTTTTGACTTGTCATTATAATCTCCGGGGTGCGTTATAGTCAAACTTAAAGGTATTTAAGAACAATATCTGTTAAATCAAGTACCTATAGACGTTTTATAATATTTTAATTTTTAACAAGTTATTATAGTATGTAAAATGTTAAAATATAAAAATGCTCATAACTGGTTTCAAAATTAAAATACCCTAAATACCGACGAGAGATAGTAGATACCTACTGTTCTTACTTCAAGTTTGATCACAGGTCAATTCACTCTAATAATAAAGTTAACAATACAAAGTCGGTTCTACTGAACGTAAATTTGCTATCTATTGTTGTACGTTTGTAAGATGGAGATAACACATATGGGCGTAGCATCCTATTAATTGTACATAGGTAAATAATAATATTATGGTTTTACACGAAACGGCGACGTTTTGTTACTACGGATTTTTATGTATGCATTGTAAATATTAATCAATTATATACAGTCAAAGTAACATCCGTAAAAAATAATTTTTCCAATCAATACTTATGTGATAAAAAAACATGTTGCCGAGGAGTAAACGTGTTGTACTTAAACGTATGTTAAATTAATTTATTGCACGATTCATTTAGTTCACACGGCTGTTTTATTATTAGGTTCCCAATTAGAAGAGTATAAACGTAAATCGTTAGTCGGACACTGGGTATTGGTTACAGAATCATGCGAAGATCTACAAAAAGAAAATGATAAATCTTCGAAACAGGTAGGTACATACTCGATTTTTATTATATTTATAGTTACATTGGCCTATTCAAAATATTTAAATTGAAAATAACGTATTTTATGGGATAATTTTATGAAAATTATTATGGAACTAAAAAAAAAATATGTACTTCATTTGAACCAATTTTTGTTCAAAGCATTTTAATTTTAACCATTTTTTTTTCATGAATATTTCTATATTAGTTTTCTAAAGTTAATTTTCTTAATTTATTGCCAAAAAAAGTTTTACAAGACTGGCTTTTTCGATAAAAGCTGCACAGCACATTTATAAAAGGTAGTATAATTAGAATTAGAAATGTGGAATTTACCGGTAAACTTTGGTTAATTAGTAAATATTTTTAATAATTTTTAGTGTCATTTTATCTATCTAACCTATTGCTGAAGTTTTTCATGTCGAAATTAATTTATGGGTATAATATTTTATAATTTACATCATTAGTGATATATTGATAACATTAATAATTTTAACAGATATGAATATAATAACAACGAATTTAAATTAATTGAATAATTAAATACTAAATATAAGTAATATAAATATATTATAATATAATATATAAGTATTAAATATTATGTATTGTTCTAAAGACCACCGACATAGCACATTAATATATTAGTAGGTACTTAATTTATAACTATTATACGTTTGTAAAAACATGTAAATTAAGTCACTAAATTTTAACATTGGCAATAAAATCCTCTGTACAATTTACGTAAATTTACTCTTATTCATACAATTTACTGGGTAGATTTACGAAGCTCACATCTCTAAGTATAATATGTAGGTATATAATAGTATATTATAATAATAATGTAACGGGAAACTCGTTTTTATAATGTCACTATACTACAAAACGAAACTTGCGAAAACGGCGCAGTACGTCTCTCTCATTTGCTACACGAAAATGTCCTCGGCTTGAACACAGATAATAAAGTAATGGATGGGTCATCCGATCTTATCTATCACACGGGGATTAATTGCGATTACTTTGCGGGTACAATTTCATTGTGTCCATTGTTAGAGCATAAACGTAAAAACTACAGTGCCGTGTTGTCTGTCCATATCTTTACCACGCGGTTATGCAGCCATACCGTACTTTCCTTATCTCCCGAAAAAGACCGCAATGCCGTCAAGGACTTATAAAAAGGCGTGTTCCGTCCATTAATTTTATCTCTACGGGTTTAAAATATAAAATCCTGAAAAGCACTTCAAATTTTGATGTAGGTACTTATGAGATATAATATCATATTGTAATATATTAACATTCTTAAAACTCATTGAATTTATATTCTATAACCTACTTAATCTATCTAACCATTACCTATATCTTTGTCATTAACTGACGTGTTCATCAATATTTTCATTTCATTTGGTAAAATATATAATGCTTTATTAAGGCTCATTATGCTTATTTATTCGGTGGTTATTTGGTAGGACACTATAGGGTTTAGAAATATTACGATGTTCGTATTGTTAAAATTTTGTTATACAGCAGCTGTCAAGTGGGTCACTGTAATGGACGTGTTAAATTTAATTCGACGATAAATTATTGCACAGGTACGAAAAATGATTCTGAGCAAAGATGGTCTGTCAGCCTATATTACTAAGAATATGAAACAGCCCCATTCTAAATTTTCAAAAGATGCATGACTTCAATATAGGATTTGGAGCCAATGGTAATACAGTAGGGATCCCAGATTATTATTTTTTTAAATACGGACTATTTTTAATGATACCTATACTTGTAATTTACATAGATATTAATTAATTTTAAGGGGCGAGGGTGTAGCTCCTCAAAATTCAAAAGTTATAATCCGACTATATTAAAGTTTTTTTACTTTTTAAAAGATACCTGGTTTCTTTGAACTTGAAAAAATATTGAAATATTAGATGTTGGGACTTATATTATCAATTAATATATTACAAAATTAAATATGTTATATTTCTTAAATTATTTCACAAATTGTTAGTTAACATTTGGTAACTACAATTATATAGGTTCAGAGTAATATCTCTTTTTTCTCATTTTAAGATAAACACAATATTCAACACCTACTTGAAACAAATAAAGGATTTGTGATTTAGATATTATCAATGAAATATTAAAATGCTAAATGATAAGAAAACATTAATTTTTGAACAATTTTAAAATAAGGTACCTACATACTTACAGGACGGATTATCTAAAATACGGGATAAGAGTGTTATTTTGTACCTTTTGTTGAGACACTGGGATACTTTATTCAAATACGGGACAATCCCGTAAAATACGGGACGAATGGGATCCCTATCAGTAGATTGACTTAATTTTTGACGAAAACATTGCATTTGAAAATTTTATTGTGTGTATAAAATTTAATAATAAACTTATATACGTTAAAAGTTTCAAGGACCCATAAATAATATTTTTAAATTACATCAAAATAACTAAAATTGTTATTCTTTGTTTAAATAGGTATCTAATTTAGTGAAAACGCTACAAATGCTCATAAAAAATGAATGCGACTTTCCACTAAACTTTTTTTTTACTATAGGTAAAAACAACTTATAAGGATGAATCGTGTATTAAATTTTCAAAATTTTTGACAAAGCTGTATAATGTTATCAATATTTCTAGGGAAAAACAATTAAAAATTGCAAGTGTCTATAAAAAGCTCAAACAAATTCAAAATATTTTGAAAATTTGATTTTTTATGAGAAATGTTCATATAAACATTTTGTGAAAGTTTACAGTATTTAAGATTATTTGTTTTTGAATTACAACAAAAAAACAGAATCGATTTTGTCAAAAACTGGTTTTTGCATAAAAATTCCTGTTATTTCTTAATTTACCTTTTTTGGGGTTTTCCTAACGCATTTGAAAACTATTAGGAATCTGAAAATGTTGACCTCTCAAAAGTACCAACTAGAATATTAGATCCAATCTGCTACCAGAAACCACCATTTTTCTAACTACTTTTCGTGTACACAGACATAAAATATAAAACGCACATCATTATAGAATTAATACATTTATTGCTCCGCTCAGAGTCATAAACCGGGAACTTTTTTTGGTATATAGAAGGTTTTGAGTGTACGTCGCATTAAGTCGGTCACTGTTATGGATGTGATAATTTTTTTTAGTAAATCGATGATTGCTGCATCAAAGCTCATTAGACGACACAATTTAACTTGTAAATATTTACAAAGATTGTAGTTTATATATGGTTTATATTTGTTATAGTATAGGCGTATTATTGCACTCATCTTCCATACATCAAATCCTAAAATTAGTATTTTATATTTTTTTGAGAAAGTATGCTTTTAATAAGAATTGAAGAGTAGTTGATCGTTGCACGGGTCTGGGTTGAGAGATTTTAACTTATGACAGGGCATTTCCTCCTTTTCTTCTCATTGTGGTCAATTCAATTTCAATGATTAATCATTGTATACGAAAATATTATTCTGAGCGGCGATGGATGAATTTATTTCTAATGATAGTTTATGTTATTTTATATTTTTATTATTATTTGTTTCTACTTAATTTTGCAGAATCAACTGATTTTTGCCAAAAATATCTCATATTTGTATCTAACTTATAACAGTAAATACTGACGTATCGTGGAAAGTTGTGACTAGGTTTGTGGTATACTTGTATAGAAAGTTTAAAAATAAGTCAAAATATTTTGAAAATTACATTGCTTATAGAAAATTTTAAAATAAGTAGAATAGCGAAAAGTTTCAAGTTTCTAAAGTTAATATTTTTTGTAATGTAATTTAAAATAACGCGAAATCGTTTGAGAAAAAATCTTTATTTTTTGGAAAAATAGAATGGTTTTTTGAAAGAAGCTATATCCGGGTTGGGTCTCGAAATTGAAATTGTTGGGTCTAAAATAATTTTAGGTATTGAATTAATTGGGTGCCAGATTAGTATTGATAGTATTATACTAGTTGGGTCTTTTGATGCTTTAAATATGTTAATCATTGAACGACAGTCAGCAGCGATCGATTAAACTGGTTATTTAGACGTGTGACCAATTATTATTGGTCGCATACGACATCCCACGCGTCTCCATTTAAAGTGTAGATTCGTCAAATTTACACGTTTCGAAATGTCGTACCTATATGCGTCTAATTATTTTTTAAACCGACTACGTCCATTTAATGACATGATACAGTGTAGAATTTATTGAAAACATTTGGGATTCAGTTAGTATATAGTACCCATTTAAAATAATCCGGAACCTAACTTGAATCCGTCACGTCGCCAAATGATAAGTATCTCGTTTAATAGATGTGTTTCTTTTTTTTTTTACTAAAAAAGGATATTTTTTGATTATAATAATTGAAAAACTTTTAATTACAAGTAATTAATCAATCACCACAACAAAATTGTGTGTAAAATTATTCTAATATGAATTTAAATGCAACCACATTAAAACCACATTGTGGTTCTTGATGCCGGTGGCGTCAAATTTGTAAAATTCGTTCTACACATACCTAATTTTAAAAGAATATGTGCGACCAATGTTTGTGGTTTTATTTATATTAAGATTTAAAGAGAAAATTGAACATTTTATTTTGATTATTATTTTAAGCTTTTTAACGTAAGTTCTAATTGTATTATACTTTCTTTAAATCAAAAGGCTTTTTATGGAGATTAAAAACAGTGATTCATCGGGGTCATGTTTATTTTTGTGTTTTATTTGTATTATATGTAGTGTGTTAGAGTGACAAGTAAATAACCATTTGTGTGTGTAGATACCTTCGATACTTGTAGAATAAACTCTTAAGATTCGGACATAATTTTTAACTTATTTCAAACGTACCGATTTATGTAGTTAAACGATAAAAATTTTAAAAATGGATTTCAATTTGTCACTTTGATGTAAAAAGTTGATAAAAAAATCTACTTGAAATCGATTTACTAATATTTTTTTTCGTTTTAAATTCTTTAAGATGTTAAAGATGAATACGAGTATATTACCTATTACAATTTTTAAATTAAAATGTTTTTGCAATTCATTTTCTTAGAATTTAAAGAAATAAAATCAATAATGTCGGAAAGTCGATTTTAAATAGAAACTAAGATAAAGCATCCACCCTAAAATTATGCACCTATTGCAGAAGGTACAACTTTTATTTTTTTTACGAATTTTGCACTATTAAGCACCACCAAGCGGTGAGCACAATAATCGTGCTATAAAGTATAAAGGTGTTGCATATCAATTCATTAAACGAGGTATATCCTTTTTTTTCCAACCTATAGTAATTATATCGAATATACTTTAATGGGCATGGCCGTTTTCGACTAAAATCGTACCCTTCCCTTTTCGGCCCATTTACTTTTCGACCAAAACAAAAAGCTATTTAATATAATATCTAAAAAAAATAAAATAACTTATAATTTTTGTAAAATTATGGCAACAATTATTTTAAAAATTATTAAATGTATAAGTTGCATAAAATATTGTAAAATAAAATATAGAAAATTATTTAACTCACATAGTTTAAATTAATTTATAAATTATAAAAAAAATTATATAAGGTCAATATAATTGTTCTGTCGTCATATGACTTTTGTTAGCGCTGGTTCATTACATTTTGAAACAATTATTTGAAACTAACTAATCAAAATCATACCTAAAAATGTAATTACAATATTTTAGTGATATATATTTACTATTAACTAATAACAATTATTTTAATAAATTATATATAAATGATATACAGCACCTGTCAAGTTGCCCGTTTTGTTAATTTGTTATATATTTTTCATTTTTGAATTTTCTCTCTAGGATTGATGGATCTTGAGTAACGTTTGGCAAGTGAAAATTTCTAAGTTTTATATAAATTTCGGCTTGTACCTTATCAATTAAAACTGCAAGTAAATTAAATATGGATGGAGATTCTTTATAAAAGTTTCGATTAAAATTTGTATGGAAGGATTCATAGTTATTAGTCGTGCGTTATAAACTAGAGCTTGTTGATGCTCATATTTTTGGAGGATAACACAATCTTCTGTTAAATAGTTATCGACGAGATAGTCTGCATATTTGATAACTTTATCATCTATAGGACAATCAGCTATAAAGTTTTGAAGAAAACAATCTAAAACATTATTTGGTTCTAGAAAAAGCAATCAAAAAGTGTGACGCAATCATTTTCCAATTTCTGAAGATTGGTTTTTATATTCAGTAGCTAATCCTATTTTTTAGATTTGGTGATACTAAGCTTGAGTTAAATGAAACTTATACCCAGTCATTTGAGTTTGTGGCCAAATTTCATAGACTGCGTTAATTATAGCTTTTTCAAAATCTATCGTTACTAAAGAAGTGCATTTTTGTAATATCAAGCGGAATGTATGAATGTAAGTTTCGGTAGTCTTGTTTGGAAATAAACAAAAAATTAATGTAACATAATTTCGGTTTTTAAGACCATATGGATTGTGAACATTTATGTAAAAAGACGAGCCGAATATTTAAATGTACCGTCCATATATAATGTCGTGATTTCTTTTAAGAATAAAATATTAAGGCACATGAAATTATAATGATATTTGTCCCTTTGCCATTTACTAGTAAAAAAGGTTCACCTTGTTTAGTTTTTAAGTGCATTTTTTCCAACGATGAATGAACTTCTTCTAAACTTGGGGGACACGCTAACAATACCTTGCGCTGAGCCTCGTATACATTCTTCCTTATTCTTTTAATGTTTCTTGTAGTAAACTGTAAAGACTTAATATTTTCACTAACTTCTTTTAAGATAATTGTTTTCGGTCTAACTGAGGGAGTATCGATTGATTTCCGTTTACACGATAAGCTAACAATTTGCCTCGATATTGTATTCCGATCATATGACTTATGTCTGTGTGATAAATTTTCACGATGTCTTGTACGACAATTTTATTTACTGTAAACACTTTAGCATCACAGTCTTTTCGAATACATCGCCAACGTGTTGAATTATTTTTTTTTATTCACTGATCTGATAATAAATTTGTAATAATCTAAAACTAATAATGGTTTTCCGCCATTACTTTCGATAAATTCAGCCATATTAAGTAAAATATAATAATTTTGAACTCTGAAAACTACAAAAACGGTGTAAAGAGTATGATACACGTATAGATACTATAGTTATTGCACGAGCATCAATTTTACAAAAATTAAACAAGTAACGAGAGAATTTAATCAGTTGTTGATATTTTATCTTGAATATAAAAGCTAGCGTGACTCTATAATATGTATAACGATCGGTCATGCAAGTACATACTACATATACCTATTATTTATTATGGTTGTTGCCATTACAATCAAACTCGATGATCACTGATCAAATAATCAATGACAAAAATTATATATAGGTTTTAATAATTTTCGATATATACCTATAACATAAAATATAATATATTATTAAACTTTTTATATTGCATAATTTTCAAAATTATTTTATATTAGATACTATTATACTTAATAATTATTGACAAAAAATGTGTATTATTATTTAATTATTTTATATAATATTATACATATTGTGACATATTAACATAAATATAATAGAATTTTAACAATTTTTAAAATTATAATTTTACAAAAATTATATACCAATTATTTTATTTTTTTTACATATTATATTATATAACTTTTTGTTTTGGTCGAAAAATAAATTAGCCGAAAAGAGAAGGGTACCGTTTTTAGTCGAAAACGGTCTCGCCCATTTTAATATAATATAATATAACATACTGCAGGGTGAATATACTATATTAGTATATTTCATATTAAATAATATTTATTACAATTTATTTTTGTACCTACTTAAATGCATACATATTATTTGCTTAGGATGTTTGCAATCACTTTTGTATTTGTCTACAGTTGATCCACTGTGCTTGTATATACTCAACTTTCTTTTTGACTTTTAGCACTAAAAAAGTAGGTGTATTTATCATATATTTTTAGCCTATAGTTTAATATTTAAAAAAATACATTATACCCACGTTTAAATAGAAGCTCAGACTTCCAGTACATGCATTTATGCTATAATAAATATATGAGAATGTTATTACGATAAATACAAATAAAGACGTATTCAGATTTTAAGACGCAACATTTCGACAATATACAAATTAATTTTATACCTACGTGTAGGAAAATCAAATTTAAGGTCTTTGATTATTTAATCAATTTTTCAGTTGCATATTTTCTAAAGCTTTATAATATTATACAGTAGGTATAGTAAGTACCTACATATTACGAGAGACTACAATAAATTCAAAAAATTATTTGTAAATATATTTTAATGAGGAGCTTGTGAATAGTGTATATAGGTGTTTTACCTTGACGCGCCGACCTTGTAATTCTTCGGAAACTATAGTGATAGATTTTGAACCAGATTCGTGGCGATGACGCGATCGTCACCGTGCTGTTAGATTCTAAATCAAATCGTTTTTGCGTAGTAGTCCGTGGATGTGTATATTAATTAATACAGTAGTGAAGTGTAGTAAAGTATAATATAATGACATACAATGCATACACAATTTTCCAAGTATCTAATTAAAAATAATGTTTTAGTTTTTTAGTTTCTAAAAAAACTATATAGAACAGTGATTACCTCACTATATATCGGACTATATTCCAGTTAGCTAAGTTGTATAACTTTTCTGTCTCAATTACGACGGTACTTCGTAGAGAATTACCGTAGTGTTATAATAGACGAAACTAGTGCGTCCCACGAGGATTTACTAATACGGAGTGATGGTGTCTTGAAACATTTTATTCGCGCAACCTGCAGCTACAGGATGCGTACCATAAATCTTCGAGTCGCGACATATAGGGGTACATACGGGGGACATATGTAGTATAATTTTTATTATAAAAAGGACGATTTACGACGTAAACTTACTATTGGTAGTTGGGGGTGGTGGGAGGAGATGATCTAGACCGATCGTTCATCGTGTGGCGTGAAAAAGGACATGGTGATGAGTGTGCAGGAGGTTAGGGACAATATATAACGAGGACGAGAAACGCGTTTATAAAAACGTCTTTACTACCGGTCCAGGATTGTAAATGCGGTGATGCCAGTGGCTTCAGCACGAGATTCACTGCCGGGAACGTGACAGTCAGACCGGGTTCGGCGGAAGGGTTCCTGGACGTCTCGGGCGGAGGATACTTGCACGCTGAAGGCGAACGTTTCGACGACGGTGGCCCGTTGGACCGGGTGAGCACCGTAAATGCGGACGACAATCTATTGCGACTGGAGTCGTTTCACACGTTCAAGTCCATCCAGCGACTGAGCTTGCGACGCAACCGTTTGAAGTCCGTTGGACCGTACGTGATGATTTCTCTTTTTGATTTTTATAAAACTATAAAACCAGTTGTAGTGCATTTTTATGTTCTTAAAAACATTAGCTAACTTTTAAATAATTAATAACATAATTTATTAAGTATATAATATTATTCAAACGTAACAGGCAAAAAAGATATAAATAAATTCCTATAGACCTATAATTTTGTACCACTAATAAAACTCAGTAATTTGTATATACGAGTATACAATATGTCAACTAGGTACTCGATAGTACCAACATCGTACAAAAACAGTCTTATTTGGATTCTATGAGTAAGTATCGCATATGTATGTTGGCATTCATTCGTTTTTTTTCGCTCTAGTCGAATGCTGGTTGATCAAATGTGATCGACGAAATGATGACGACTATATATTAAAATTATAATAGAAGAGAAACATTTTATACGTTAAGTTAGAGATTTTTCAAAAGTAAAATTTCAAATTATAATTTTTTAACAGACAATTTATTTGATTGCTTTATTACTATTTTTAGATTAGTGTTTAAAATTGTAATATTCCAATATTAATAATCTTTACAATGAATACAACACTTATTATTGTTACAATGTATTTGTTTGAAAGTATAGCGTATTGTGTGGTTAAATTTTTTTATAAGATGCATTTGAATAACTCTTTACATCTTAATAAAATATAATTTTCTTCAGTATTGACGGGAATTTGGCAGAAACATTAATCCGTCTAGACGTTTCAGAAAACCAACTGAATCCAGACGACATACACCGCTTGTCTATGTCAAAATTAGAACAACTTTATATGTTGGCCAATAATTTGACGGTTATCCCCGAGAGCATTACAAATTGTCAATGCTTCTTGTCGCTTAAACTTCTAGACTTGAGCGACAATTACCTGTCATGTCCCAGGACGTTCTATACGTTGTCGACTTTGCACAATTTGCAAGTATTGAACATGAGCAATAACCGAATATCGTTTATACCCTATTTGACAATGAAACAGGTACGATATTAAGACATTATTATTATTATAAAAAGGTACTTTATTTTAAGTTATAATTAGATCTTTTAGATTATTACATTTTTGAAAAAATATCGTAAATATTAATAATCAGTATCAATAGGCATATTTAAAAAGTTTTTTCTTTTATTACTGTTCATAGTTTTTATCGGTGAATAACATCATCACAGGGCAGTACCTTCTATAATATACGTTCTATAAAAATACAAAATTAAAATTCTTTATATTACATTAATTTATGTTAAACAATTTTATATTAGTTAAATGAAGAGTATCGCATTAAACCTAATCTAACCTAACAAAATGTTTTGAAATAATAATGAAATAATATTTTGAATCACCTAATTTTATATTTAACACTAGAAAAATGTATAAATATGCTCTAAAAATAACCTATAAAAGCTAAGAAATGCAAAATAAAAGTTTCATTTTTAAAGCATCTGTTATATGAATCAAATTATGTATTTGGAATGTATTGTTCAAGAGACCTCTCTCCCAACGAAAGGCACTTTGTTTTGAAATTTCGGCCCTAGTCATAGAATATAAATTATATATGATAAATATTTGTGATTGGATTTGAAATTGAACCACTAAGCGTTTTATATTTTTAAAGGAAGCTTATAATTCAAATGGCGACAATCAATCAGAAGCTTATCAGGACAACGAGGACACGGAAAACGACAAATATGACGATGCTAAAGGTAAAAAAATGTTTATTTTTACTTTTTTCTTTTTTATTAAAAACCAATTTTATTTTGATAATTACAAATCAAAATTTTCAGAGATCGTTTATCAGGTACATCATATTCCATTTGTCAGTCTAAATACAATAGATTTGTCGAACAATTTGATAGCTCATAATTCATCGGTATTGCCATTAATTTGTTGGCCATCATTGAAGAATGTTATATTGACGGCTAATACCATTAGTTTGAATAAAAATTTGATAGAATTCAAATATTTATCATCCACCTTAAATGTGTTTAATATTAAAATTAAACGATAGTGAAAAGTGTAAAAAAAATTAAATTACTTTTATTTTAGACGCTTTCGGCAATTTCTTCTTTGTCTAGGTCGTGAAATAATAATATTACTGATTATTAAATAAGTATAAAATTATAAATTATTACTTTTATTTCATTATATGTTTTTTCAATTTTCTAAAACAATTCTCGAGCGTCTGTAAAGTTTGTGTTTACACCCTACTTCCACTATCAGATGTTTGAATTTTCGGAGTGTATGCCACAGAGTTAATTTTACTAGGTGATTTCCTATGTTTAAATTTGAACTTTATCTTTGAGTCCAAAAAGATCACTTTCTTTAAGAAAAGAAGTGCCAATCAGTATCGGAGTTGCTGTTTGGAAATTTTTTTTTCTTTTAATTTATTCTACTTTGAATGCTGCTAAAGAATTATTAATTGTTGTATGTTTATTTTTAATAATTTTTTCAAAAGATCCAGTGGATTCATATTTGTATTGCTAATAAAGTTTTTTGTTTTGTATCAATGCTCATTATCATTATTTTCTATTTAACTTTAGCTAAAGAATCAACTGGTGCTAGATTTTCTCTTTTCAGTAACTTTTTCTTCATTAATTTGATCGTTTTAATTATATTTTACTACTTTTGGTTCACCTACAGATGATGTGGATGTTTCGATTGGTAATTGAGTATTGATATCAATAATTAATTTAATTTGTTTCTCCACAGTCACAAATAAAGAATAAATTGGTGTTGGTAGTACATGTAAGTGTAATTCCTAATTGATCATCTAAAATTGTTGAAGAATGTCGATTGGTACCAGAATATCTATTTTGAAATTTGTCTCTTACTCATTTAATTCTGTTTTAAATGCAACTGAGAAATCGATAATTTTCGAAGGTTTATTTTTATTTTTTAATAATTTCTTTTACTGTAGTTTTTTCTTAAAAGTTTCAGCTAGAGAATCAATTTATGTTGGAGTTTCATTTCAATAACATTTTTATTTTTCTTTGTAAATAATTGAACACAATTAAATCATTTACTTTTGGTTTATCGTCTGTAATTATATAAAAATAAATTGTTCTAATATGTTAATAATCTATTTTAAAAGTTTTAATATTTTGAAGAAAGATCATTTAAATTTCTTAATTATTATCTGTTATTATTATTATTAAATATAATTTATGTTTTATAAATTATTTTCTATTTTGGTCAATATAAGATATATTATTATCCATCATTTATTTACTTTATTATCTTTAAGTACAAAAGCAGAACGAGGATGATAATAAAAATTAAATATTTATAACAAATACTTTACATAATAATCTTATGTTAAATAAGACATTTAGATCTATTAAAATATAGATCTTATTAAAGAAATACTATTAGTACAATATCTATACTTACTTATATAACAGTATTCAGTCACCACATATATGTAAAGGTATATGAATAATAAAACAATCTGCTTTGAGTAAATATAAAATTACAAAACTGAATGCGAGTATAATTTTTTTATCACATAACTTTTTTACCTTACAAGACGAATGTCAAAGTGTTTTTGGGTCAGCCCTTGCACAGTTATAACTTTTTCTGGCGTATTGTTATTATTTCGATTCAATATCTGAATTATTGTTATATTTGCCATCACAACATATGTAGTTTTCCATCTATAAAAAACAAAAAAAAAAATGAAAAAAATACGTTTATTTATTGTGCAACGAAATATAACCTATACAACTACAGAATATTGTTCGTTTTACACATTTCCTAATAACCGAATTCCTTTTTTATTGGTTTGAGTATTTTTTATATGAATGGACGTGATTCAACAATGAAATTTAGTCTCACATAGAAATAAAAAATGCTGTACCATATTATTTGACCATTTGCTATATTTTGTAATAACAGGTTTGTGTATATGTAAATCATATTTTAAATTTCCACAGACGGGAACTTCATGTAAGTTTAACAAATAATTAATGAAGAAATAAAAAGTTTAATTTGTTTAATTTATATTTTATTATTTCATATATTATGTGATATTTTAACACAAACCAACGATTTTTATGTTTGTAACATATTAATTATGTAAAAATAATAATAGATGATGAAAGTTTCATGATAAAAAAAAAAGTAAAACATTACCCAATATAAAAGTAGGTAAAATTGTTAGCATTATTAAAGTGTGTTAACGAATTGTTTTTATAGTTCTCCGAATAAATAGATAAACTTTAACAAATAGTTTAAAAGTATTAATTATGTGATGTCATTACAAAACATTAATTCATTCAATATTAAATTAATTTATCCCACTAAATAGATTTTAATATTTTGGTGAAAAATCCATTCATATTAAATGTTTTTTCACATGGAAATCACTGATTTTATGAAATATAGTAGGTGCACCATGTAAATACAATTTACGAGTACTTACAATAATATTCATATTATATAGAATTGTGATGTAATATTATTGGAGTTAAATGAAACTATTGAAAAAAATTAATCAAAAATATATTTTCAACATTATTTTAGATTCTAAGGGTTATATTTATATTTTTAGTTTAAATAATATTTAAAAACATATACACACATCATAATTTATATAATTAAGAATTAGAAATATATACTTATAGGATATCATATATGATCACAGAATTTTATCCGATATCCTTATTTTTCCTGCAAACTATTTTGACTAGTTATTCCCTTATTATTTGACTTATGACCCAATTTTTTCATTCTAGCCATACAAATCTATTATTCTGTGTTATACTGTTAAAATAAATTATTTATATTATTCTGCTAACTTTATTGATTTTTGACTTTCTACTGTAATTATATACGTTATTATTATTATATTATATTATTACATTGTTATTATTATTATTACATAAATAGATCTTGTTAATAATTTTTAAAAATAAGAGTCATATGAATAAATATATACAAATTAAATACATAAGGATTTTAAGATTTTTCTTGGTTGTTTTAACGGATGGTGTGTACCGCCGTTTGCAACGCCTAGCCACTACAAAAACGTTTACATAAAATATAAAATTGTTATAAATGAAAAAAAAAAATGTTTTAATTAATAATACTCTGTGTAAAAGTAAATTATTAATAAATAGTCCCTAGTCTCGACATTTCTATCAGCCTTTCATTTAAATATTCAAAAAGACACTATTTTATTTAAAAATTAATTTTTTTATTTCCAGTGTATCGTTTCTGCAGGTAGTATAATATTTTTTAATACCACATTTAGTTTATAATATTACTTAACAATTCTGTAATCTATTTTATAATATTTAATATTTTATGGAATCCAAGATTATCTCATATTTAATGTTATACTAATTTTTCCTTTTAATAGTTTCTAAATTTATGGACAATTAATAATACACTTTATTAAAGTTATTAATTGGTAATATTAATTTATCTTTTTAATTTGAATAAAAAAATGAAATCATTGAAATTTGTTTGACTTTGACCCATTGTTTGGTATTTTTATTTTCAGCATATTAAACTTTTTTTTTATTTCATAAAAAAACAATATGATTAACGATTGTGTTTAATACAATAATCGGTCGTCTTGATTATTTTTATGTAATATAACCACATAATTAATAATCAAACTTCGTCGTTTCAAAAAAAAAAAAAAAATAAGGGATTATCAAATAGTAAAATTATTATTTATAATAGTAGCTCAAATATGGGCATTCGGTATGTGATAGCCCCGTCAATCGTTATTTGCGGATGGCACATATCAAGTGTTCATAATCGAGTGTATTAAGTCATAACATTTAAATAACTCAAACATAATATGCTCTTCTTGGCCAAAGTCAATCCATACCTATAAATATATTTTATTAGTTTGATTTCAAACACGATACTTCAAATTGTACTATTTTATAAAACTGGTCAGAAAATATTTTAAATGTGATTTACGTATAATAGTATGTCTGCTATATGTCTAAATGGATAGCGTCACAACAAAATACGGTGTTGGTGTATTTTTTTATCTTTTTTTTTATGTATTTAGCGTCAACGGTGTAATAACTAATATGAGTATCTATAATATTAATCTTATATTTTATTAATAAAAATAAGTGTGTATATTTAAAATAATATACAAAAATTTACATCTTATAGGTTTTAACACAATGCATTCATGGTTTTTTTTTTTATATCAAATAAGAAACAATATGTTAAATATAAACATTTTTTAATGTAACTTTAGGTTTTTTTCAAGAGCCATATAATGTACCGCTCTCATTTAACTTGTTCATTAATGATATCCAATTTTTCAACTCGTATGGTATGTTATTATTTGTCAACGACCTTAAATTATTTAGTGCTATTAAAAACTATAGTGATGCTTGGTTACACATTCTCGTTTCGTTATAAATATGATTATAATATGATATAATACGTATATATTTATTTTGTCGATATTTTAAATTTGATTAGACTTCCCAGGTTTTATTTAATAGTTAATTACCTAAAACATAAAAATTATCTTTGCAAAATGAGATATTGAAGGTGGATTTTATTTCAGATTTGCCAACAGATATTAAAATAACTATCATATCCGAACATATTTTTAGTATTTGAAATATAAAAAAATAAAAAAAATTGGTATTTTATTTAAAGGGATCCGATCTTGAATGTGTTTTTTTTAACAAAATAGACCGATCTTTTATTTTAATTGAGCACATTGGTTTAAAAAACGGGGAATAAATACTTGCCTATGAAAGGGTTTTTCATAGCTAGGTAAACGAGAAAAGTGAAAATCACAGTGCATCAATAGAATTTATTAAACTTCAGAAAAATTCTCGTCCCATTATACCTATCGTTAATTATAGTGAACCTATCGTTGAATGAACAAAAATAAGTCTGTACTGTATTGGAGATAGTAATAAGCTCTGTTCGTTATTTAATAGTGGCCAATACGCTATATGAGCAGGCGATAAATGAGAAACAGGAAACTTGATTTATTTGAAACAAGAGCGTAACTTAAATGTGCGTACTGCGCGGATAGGCGGAAATGAGTATAATAACTGACAAGAAAATTACATACCAGCTTTGAAATGGTGTCATTCATATTCTACAGATTGTCGTTGTTCTTAAAATCGTAGTTTTAGTCAATTACCTGTTCACTATCCGAAGTAGTAATGGAAGATTTAATAGTTGTAGATGTGATTCGTCCAATAAGCTTGTGAAATCGAATTTAAAATAACAAAAAATAAACAACAATATATAATAATTATAACAAAACAAGATTATGTAACCAAATATAATTTATTTATTTATATGGGCAGTTGAAAAAATGGTGATATTAATACGCAGATAGTAGTAACTATACATTTTATGTAAGATAAAAAATATGTACAAACAATTTAAGAAAGTAAACTATTTAAATATACATCAAAAAGATTAATATACTTATAAATTAAAATATATTCATATTATAAGCTATTATTAAAAAGTAAATTCATACATTTATTAATAGGAGCGTGAGACCATAGTTCGTAGACTGAAATGGCACATAAAATATATTTACTCGCCTATAGCATTGCGACTGGAAATTGAAAAATTTAATTTGGCAAGTTGAATTGGATAGTAAATACGATTAAGTAATATGTTAAGTAATTTGAAGATAAAGCAATAAATTGCTTTAAAGATCTAATTATCTTATATTTCTTGATTCCGATGAATATGTTCGCGAGCCACATGGATATATACAATGATATCAAGAGCCAAAATTTTTATAAATACATTTTATAGTTAAAAAAAAAATAAATTCTTAATAATAATAAGAAAATTTTGGTTTTTGTTAATTAAATTTAATCCGCATGCGACTATGACGAGAGCCAATACTGACATACCGTATAAAAACGGCGTGAATACGACGTCGAGTATAAAGAATCTTAAAATTAATCTAAATATTTTGAAAATGTCATTATATATAGTAAAATATACATAAACATTTTAATATGACATCACTCACGACATCATCCCGGAAAACTTAAAACGGTGTTGACTTTAGTTAAATCAGAAATTTCGAATTTTGAGTTATATTTGGTTACAAAATGTTGTAATAATTTCAAATAAAAAACTCATTTTGAAGAATACCTGGTTCCACGCGTGACACGTGACTATGATAACCGCCCAATTAAAAACAGTGTTTGCGGTACTTGAGTTAAATTTGGAATCTCAAATTTTGGGTTACATTTGGTTACAAAATGGTTACAAAATGATGTAAAAATGTCAAATAAAAAAAAAATCATTTTGTAGGATACCGGGTGCTGAGGTGACGACATTTGTGAAATTTTAGTACGAAAATTCCATACTTTGGGTGCTGAAGTGACGGACCTCAAGTTGTTATTATACCTAATTAAAAATACAAAAGATACATTGGTATGACGAAAAATGAATTCAACCAATCTATTATTACTAATATAGGTAATAATATCGTTATTATACAAAATATTCTAGGCTGAAAGTCCGTTTTCGCTTAGAATCGTTTTTTTTATACAATGATTTTATATTATTGAATTAAAATTTAACACATCTATTGTAATGATCCACTCAATACCTACGTTGTACACCAGAGCGGTAGTACAGTACCCAATTGTCCATCTTTCTTTTTAAATTATTTTGGACGTTCTTCTTTTTATTCATATTTTAGATTTTTTTTCAAATAATAACAATTTTAGCTGCATATTTTGGTAATTTTAATTTCATATTTTAAGGATTTTTAGCGTGATTAAGAACTGAAATTTATAATAGTAATAAGTAACAGGTAACTAACTTTTTATTTTTCTAAAACTGCACACTGTAGTAATGAAAAAAACGATTCCAAACTATTATAACGATTGTTACATCATTACCTTATACTTTATAAACATAATATGTACAATGTGTACATATTATATACACATTTATATTAATATTATATTGCTTATACACATAACATGTACAATATGCTGACTAGATATTAAGTCCCTCTTGTTTTGATCTACATTTACTAATGTAAGGCTACTGTCAAATATCAATATGTAAGAGAACGGCAGTTCTCCGCGATACCATCACGCAAACCTGAACTCTGAGACAGACCCACATTTTGGTAATCTGGTTCGTAAGTATTAATAAAGTTTTATGTACTAATAATTATTTGGATGTGTCTGTATTTATTTGTAATATTAAATTCCTAAATACCACTCATGCTCCCGAGCTACGGTTAAAATATATTCAAAAGAAACTAACTTCTTCCCTGAATATTTTATATTTAACTGGTCTTCCCCGACCACGTTACACAATAAATTATAATAATAAATAAATTGCATGTCAGAGAGTGTTCAATATAATATAGAATTATAGATTTACATATTTCGTCTACCACGAGCATAAAGTTATCGAACGGGGCACTGCAAGACGCTCGCGAGGCCTGGTTAGTTATAAATTGCGTATAAATCGATCTCCACAAACATGTCCTTATCACTATTGGCGATGTCGGGAGACATAACTTAGTATATGTGTTTATATGTTTATCTTAGTATTTATAGTCAATGCTACTACTTACTATATAGTAGACAATAATGATAGTATTAGAACTAGATCATCCTCGACAACTGTGATTGTCATCTCCTAATATTTAGATATTAAACATAAAGATACGGTATACGATATTAAAGTTCTTATGATGTATGTGACGATTGAATTGTGAGGTAGATTAACAAGTTACTCGGCTTGTCTTCTTTTATTATAAAAGCATAAGGATTTTATCGAGCGTTGATGTTCCTTGTATAGATTTTCATAAGATTTGTAACGATTCAAAATTCAGTGTATTTTCTGATTATTCGTTAATATATTTATTTTACACATAAATAATTAATAAAATAATAATAGTTTATAGTGTTTATCTTTTTGTGAAGGAGCTACTGATTGTCCAATGCAACAATACAATTTAAACGTAATTTTCAGAATAAAAAAAATATACCTATATATTTTTTATTTTATAGTATTTTTTGTTGTTAATTTCAGAAAATTTCAAGCTGGCCATTTCACGATAAGTCTAAATTTCAAACTAGTAGTTCAGAACTAGTTCAATACTAGTTCAATACTATTCATATCAAGAAAGTCATAAATCAAAATTTTTTTTTGCTATTTTTTTATAATGTAATTTAAATAATTTTGTACCGAAATATTAACTAAAATTAATAATTATAATGTACTATTATAATATATTTAAAATCATTTTTTATCTTTTGGGCATATTTTAAGGTCATTTTTAGGTTATTTTAATGTTATTTTTTAAGGTTTTTTGGGTCATTAAAATCCTAGCCCTAATAATTATACTCGATAGAATTATTTTTCGGAAGCTCAAAAATACACCTAAAATGTCACGTTACTAAAAATTGAAAATTTCAAATAGTTAGTCCCACAATATTATATTTAAAATAGTATTATATTATTCAAATTTCAAACGTAGTAGGCAAAAACAGATTTGAATAAATTGTTAATTACTAGGGCTCGGATTTTGTAGCAAATGCTACTTTTGAGGAGAGTGCCATAGAAACATAATTCTTATATACAAATACGTTTTGAATCGTTCCGATTTTAATGAAGTAAACTTTGTTTTGCTTTTTTTTTTGTTTTTTTCCACAAAACTTGCTTTTTTCCTCTATTTGGTTCTTTTTCTTGATTTTTACAAATTTTTATTGAAAATTTAAGTTATTTCTATATATATTATATTTGGACTTTATTATTATTATCAGAAATTATAAAACTAGTGAAAAAAACCAATAATTAATATATGACTGATAAAATAACTATGGTTATTGTGCCGAAATAGTTTCATCTACAATTATTTATAGTTGTATTTACAACTCAAGGAAAGGGAAAATTATCTGAATTATACCTGCGTATTTTTATAGCACGTCTAATACTTTAGTTGACCGGTAAATATCAATCGATAATCAGTGAGGTATAGTGTTCTAAATAATTTCTCTATAATCGTAAAAATATCAAAAGTTAAAAATGAAAATTTAAAATTAAAAAAAATCTTAAGAGAATTCGGTAAAAATGTGTTTATGACTAACGAAAATATTATATTTTGTGAATTGTGTGAAGTCAAAATAAATTCGGATAAAAAATATAACGTTCAACAACATATTGGTAGAGAAAAACACAAAGAAGCATTGAAAAAACTTGAAGCTGCAAAACATAATGCAGTTCAGCCATTTATTCAACAATTTTGTAAGTCTGATTTTAATACTGACCTATGTTCCACACTTGTAGCGGCGAATATACTATAAACAAATTAAATAACGAACTTTTTCGGTCATTTCTTTCAAAATATCGCAAGAAAACTATTCTAAATGAATCAACTTTACGAAAAGGATAATTTAATTCTTGTTACACTAATATGATAGCTAAAATACGCGATGCTGTGAACGGCCAAAAAATATGGGTTTGCTTAGATGAAACAATTGACAGTGTACGATGTAATGTACGTAATGTCATTATTGGTATTTTGAAACCACAAGATGTTGGTAAAACTTATCTTATTCATATAGAATATTTAGACAAAGTGAATCATAGTATTATTTTTCAATTATTCGACAAATCTATGCATATTTTATGGCCAAATAATGTTAATCATGAGGACATTTTATTATTTGTTTCGGACGCCGCGCCCTATATAAAAAAAAAAGCTGGCTGCTTTATTTAAATACTGTATCCAAAAGCTTTGCATGTGATATGCTTAGATTATGCCATCCATAATGTGTGTGAAGAAGTGCGTGCACATATTCCAAAAGTTGATCGTCTGATTGCCGAAATGAAAAAAACATTTTTGTAATGTCTAAAACAAATCGATATTTTAAATGAAAAATGTCCGGATATTCTAAATCCACCTAAACCAATCACTACTCGTTGGGGTACATGGATTAGAACAGCCGAATATTATTGCACATATTTAAATGAAATAAAAAGTGCAGTTGAAGAAATCAGTGAGAATGCCCAGTATGTGAATGTTGTAACAGAGTTTATAAAAGATCAATCTCTACATTCAAATCTCGTGTATATTACAACAACTTTGGGCTTATACACATGCAATTACAAAATTAAAAAAAAGAGGTATTTTTTTATTTTTGTTTCAAGTATTTGCTGCATTTATATATTATTTTTTTTTAGACGAATCTTTAGCAAAAAGTGTAGGTACTGTATTAGAAGCAAAACAAAAGTTAGAGGAAGCTAATGGCGAGATAGCGAAATTGGTTTTAGAAAAGTACAATTGTGTTTTTTCAAAGAATAATGAATGGGTAGAACTTAAATCAATAGTATTCATAATGGCACTGTATTACACGTAAATGTGGAACAGTATGATTTAAATGATTTAGTTTGTATGAAATATGCATCGATTACATCGGTTGACGTGGAAAGGTCTTTTTCTATGTATAAAAATATATTAGCACCCAATACAATGAGTTTTAATGAACGTAACTTGACTAAATATATGGTCGTAAATTCCTTTTTTAATATTTAATTTAATGTGTAATTGAAATTTGTTTTTTAAATTTAAATTTAATATATGTTTTTTTTGCTTTTTTTTGGCTATTTAAAATGCTTTTTTTAAGGATTTATTTTGCTACAAAATCCGAGACCTATTAATTACCTATAATTTTGAACCTATAAAAGACCTCAATGAGTTGTATATATATATATACAATAAAGTACTCATAAGTAACCTCATGAAAAAATAGTCTTATATAGTTTTTACTTTGTATGAGTATTGCGTATGTTTAGTTGTCATTCGTTTGCTATATTTTTATTGTTTCCGTCGAATGATGTCTTCAAGTGTGATCGATAAAGTGATGGTGACTCTTAACATTATTATAGGAAAGAAAAATGTTTTTACATTGTGTAAATGGTTATATATTCAAAAAAAAAAAAAATTCAAAAATAAAATTTTTTAAAAGACAATTTATTTGATTGCTTTATTATTATTTTTTATTTATTTTATTTTAAAAACCAATTTTATATATATTTTAATAATTAAAAAAGTTTAATAAATGTAAATTAAAAAATGACGATGATAAAATTAAAAATGATTCATTGATGATAGTTCTATTTGTGAAAAAAATCATTGTAGGATAGTATTATTCATGCCAAATATACAAAAATTTAAAATTAAGACTAACTTAAATTAATGGTAAATTTCACATCAAACTACTATACCTGGTTAGTTATGAGAATCACATTATTGGACTTAACAACATTTAATGAGATAATATTTTAAAATTTATAATAATCTTATATTACACTAAAAACTCCTAAAATGTATAAATTTAATCTAAAAATAACCTAGAAAAGCTAAAAAATGTAAAATTAAACTTTCGTTTTTAAATAAGTATCTGTTACATGAATAGACTTATGTACTTGGAATGGATTGTTTTAGAGACCTTCCCTTCAAAAAAATTCATTTTGTAACGAAATCCAGGCCCTAGTCGTATAATATAACTATTATAATATGGTAATGATTTATTATTAAAATTAAAAATCTACTACTTGACGCGATCCGCGACAGTCACAAGTACAAAGTATAAGCATTATAGCGTACCGTCGATACTCGCTCCTATCAACTATCAGGTTAGGTTTATTTTTTGTTCCTTCGGGACACTACAAGAGCGTGACTTGGTAGACTTTTCCGTCTTATTCGATCATGGAGTGGTGTGACGAAGGGACAAAATCGGAGGTATACGTGACTTAACTTGGTGACTTGCTACATGTAACAAGGGCAGGACAACGGCCACGGACGATCACCAGTGATAGAGTGTAATTCAAATTAGTATTATATAATCTTATTGTAATAAAAGCTCATATCTAATGTACATTCAACTTTGTCCTCATTTCACAATAATCAAGCCGACGCTTATCGAGATGAAGAGGATATAGTAAACGATAAAAATTTTGATGCAAAAGGTAAAAAAATATTTATTTATACATTGTTCTATCTTAATGAAAATCAATTTTATTGTGTTAATTACAAACTAAAATTTTCAGGGATCGTAAATCTTGTACATAATATTCCATTTATAAGTATAAATATAATAAATTTGTCGAACAATTTAATAGTGCTCATAATTCTTCTGTGCTGCCGTTAATTTGTTGGCCATCATGTAAAAATGTTATGTTGACGGCTAACACTATTAGTTTGAATACAAATTTGATAGGATTCAAAAATTTGTCATTCACCTCAAACGTTTAATATTAAAAACAAACGATAGTGAGAAGTTTTTCAAAAAATTAATTTAATATACATTTAGATGATTCTGGAAATTTTTTTTTGTATAGGTCATAAAATAATAACTTTACTGATTGTTAAATCACCATAAAATAATAAAATATAATTTTTAGTATATTATGGTTTAATCAAGGTTTTATTTTTTAGATTTTTTTTCAATTTCCTTAAAGAATTCTCGAGCGTTTTTAAAGTTTGTGTTTACACCACTACTTCTACTGTCAGATGTTTGACCTTTCGGAATACATGTCGCAGAGTTAATTTTACTTGTTGATTTCCTATGTTTAAATTTAAATTTTATTTTTGAATCCAACAACGCAAGTGCTTCTTCAAGAGAAGATGCACATAATATTGCGTTTAAGTCGGATTCATTGACTGTATATAATTTGTCGTCAGAAATATTTTTATTTTCACCATCAGCATCATCTTCATCTATTTTAGAAATTTTTTCAGTTTGTTCCAACTGTACAAAAGTTTTTTCATAATAATCTTCATTGAAAGTTCTCATACATTGAACAGACATTTCCAATTTTTGAAGACCATACAACTTCCCTTCTAAATTATCTTCATTTTCCAAATGATGCACAGTAGACGTTTCTCCTAATTTCAAAAAACATTTATTAGAATTATCCAAATTTTCTGTTTTAATTTTTATACCAGGCAAAACAGTTTTAGTATTGTTAATCATAAGGTTATCATTTGATGATATCCTTTTAATTAAATTTTCTATCTCAGTTTGTTCCTTTCTGGGTAAAGCTGAAGAAATAACTAGTGCTGAAGATGCACAATCACTGTCTATTTCAATCTTCTTCGATTCTAATTCAGGTTCAGGTTCACAAATAAATAGTGGAGTAGAATCTAACTCAGTTACTTTTTCTATATTACTCAAATTTTCTATAGACGAAGTAGAAGTATCAACTGATATTAGAGTATTGTCTTCCGCAACATTTCCTAGATCTGTTTGTGTAGCAAAAATATCAATTAGTTTCAGAATTTCGTTATGCGTACATTGATCAACCATTATATTGTTTAAAGATTTTTTAGAACTATTAATAA